>JASCZI010091533.1:0-24182 GCA_036250425.1 Stylosanthes scabra | reverse complement strand
GAGTGGATAAAAATGACGATTAAAAGCGTGGCCAAAAGGTCACCAACTGCGAGGATTAAAAGCGTGGCCATAGAGTTGAACAACTTTCTCGCTTAAAAGCGTAGCCTTAGTGAGAGAAGAGTTACGGATAAAAGCGTGGACATAAACTGACACATTTACCACACTTTAAAGCGTGGCGTTAAATGCAAATCAATGGCTTCACTAAAAAGCGTACCAATAGAGCAACTGCCACGGCGGCATCCGTCACACTTCAAAAAGCGTGCCAATAGCTTCAAAAACGTGGTCAATTGTTGTTGGTACGCTTTTGACCCCATTTTGGTACGCTTTAAAAGCGTAGCAATAGGGGGTTTTTCTTGTAGTGATACATAGAAATAAGGTCCATGTGTATGAATAAACTAAATAAAATTACAATTAACTATAAAGTGATATACTCCCTTAGCTAATAATACCGACCGACAAAAGTTCAGTGCATGACAAATTGCAGTGCCAAAATAATGCATATTGGACTCGCTAGGTCAATCAATTTGAGAGCTGATGTTGACAATGGAGGATTTTGTCTGTTTATTATGACATTGCTGGTGAAAAAAATATGGTGGAATGGGTATCAAAGGTTCAAAGTTAAGAACCCAGCATACGAATGAATGTTCCTCATAATAGTATGTTATCTTTTCTAATCAGCCAGTGATTATAGTTATTAATTTGTTGAAACATTCAGCAGATCGTTACTATGTATTAATTAAAACTTATCAGTATAATAATATTACTATACATGTTTATTACGTTTATTACTAACATAAAAATATAATAATAATATTAGTAAATAAATTATAAATAATCGCGATAAAGTGGTAATATATATTATAATTAAGAGTGCAATAGAGTGGTGCATACAAGAGAAAATAAAGAATGGTGCGGGTGTGGTTGGGATGTGACGAAATGAAATGCACGTAAAAGTTTTGGTAGTGGCTCCAACATCCAAGAATGATACATACATATATATGACCTAATTAATTTGCATCTGTCTATGATATATGTATGTATGTATGACATGTTTCTCCATCACAAATTGACGAATACAAATATATGTAAGCAACTAACTAAGTACGTAGCTACTTGGTATTTTCCATAATGATCAATCAGCGATCAAACTGCGACAGCCATATAAATTGTGTTTAGCCACAAATTGCATGTATTTATTTGATAGTTAACTCATTGATTAAGATAACAGCAAGCATCATACAAAAGAGCACATTAAATTATGACATTTAGTTTATGTAACGATATTGATCTGACCTAAAATTCTTATAATGAATCTGATATACATGCATGGGTCCCTACTCCCTAGTCGTTACCATATGGGTGTGTTGGTTGAAGCTCAAGGGTCATTAACATAATAAGGCGATCATTAGATTTTTTTTTTTCGTGACAATAGATAAAAAAAAAAACAAAGAAGAAACTAGCTGTAGGCAGCATAAAAAACATAACAAAGACTATTTTAAGTCTTGTTGAAGAAGATCTCTGAGGTCATCCCAAGGAACTAGCCAATCCACATAAGGGCATGTTTTGCTACAGCATCTGCTACTTGTTGGCAGTTAGTTGTATCAAATGAATCTCAACTATTCATTGTCGATGCAAAAGTTCTTTAATTCTTCTAATTAAATCGCTTGTGTCATTGCTTGAAAGTGCAGTAGGTTCATGAAGGAGGATAAAAGCCTCATGATAGTCTGTTTCACAAAAAATATCTTTATAATTAAGTTCCCAAACTAGCATATATCAATCCCCTCCATATTGCAAACAGTTCCTCTTGAAGTACACTTGGTTGATGAATTTGACCATCACATCCATGTACACCTAGGCGATCATTAGGTTGATTGCATGTGGTGGATATTTGAGAGATTGGCTTATTGCTTTCGGTTAATATATATATATATATATACATATATATATATATATATATATATATATATTGCATGCAAATTGTTTCAATGCTGCACGCACGACCCAAATAAGAAAAACAGGAACATTACAAGTTGTTTCTATTAATTAAATACAATAATACATTAGTACCAATAAAAATTATATTTTATATAATAATATTTGATAATCTTGTATTTGAAAAAAGGGGGGAAATAATCACTTACCTCTCATGAAGAATATTACGAGATGATGATCATTGCACATCTTAATATTAATTTTGGAAAAGATAATAATTTTTTTTGGTCATGGTTAGGGCCAGGAAACCTGGCCCGAAAAAGATAATAATATAAAGCAATATGAAAATTGCACAATTTTGTTTTTGTCATGCAATAGTACGAAACATTCTTTTAGAGTTACACGATGGACTTTCGGCCCAAATAACTAAGGCATGAAGCCATAAACCTTACACACCATCGCAAACACACTACAAAATTTCACCCAATCCAAGAAGGAGATGCTTTTTTGTTTTGGATATGCTTTTCTTGCACTGGTTTTGGACATGTTCACATAAACATAAGTGGGTCAAGACAAATTTTGTTAATAACAATATGGCCCATATATATTTCGGGCCTATAGTTATTTATTGTACTTCACTAACTCTGCTGTTTGGGCTTACCAAAAAAGTAAACTCTGCTGTTTGGCCATCAAAGGAAAACTGTCGCCAAGACCAAAAACTGAAACTCTCGGCTGTTTTTCTTTTCTGGTCAACACTTCTGAGTGTTTCTTAATAAGACAAGCAATTCTTTAGATTCTGGGAGCTTTTGGGCCCCCCGAATGTTGTAGGTTTAAGTAGAAATAGAATGGCCCATTATAAGATTGTTTAATTATTGTTTGACCAAAAGATGGGAACACATTGGTAGCAGCAATTTCTCTGCTTTTCATAACGTATCCGCATTATATATCCCAACGGCATTTGCAAAATTGTTATTTATTAATTATGAGTATTAAATTAAGAAAGAAAAAGGCTTTTTGTTATGCTAAAACCCTTCCTTCACAACTCACGTTGACAAGCCTTGTTATAAAAATAAAAAGCTCATGATTCATGAATGCGTAATGACAAGTCAGTATGCGCTGGAATCTCTATTGACTATGGCGCGGCTGCATTGCATGTTCATCATTTTACATCTTACTTATTTCAAATCAATCAATAATGGAAAGAATGAATGAATGAATAAATAGTTTCTATAAACAAATATATAATACACGCGTCTGTTTCTTCTTCTAGATCACGAATTTAGGTTTAAGAAACTGCCTCATTTCTTTTTCTATTATTATGTATATAGTAATTAAGAAACCAAGACAGAAATAATATTTATTTGTTTTTGTTTACCATTTAAAAAGATTATTATTATAGACTAAAATGTGATAACAAAAACGCGGAAGAAATACAAATAGTGAGCGCCCCGCTCTCTCTATATTCTCTCTTTCTAGTGTGAAGTGTCTGTCATTTTCAATTCGATTAGTTTGTTTTGCGCAAAAAAGCCACACAGTCTCCGATGGTGACGACGCTTCTCTGTGGGCTCTCTCTGCTCTTCTTGTTTCCATGGCTCTCTTACGCCGCCGACCCTACCGTCAACGCTGACCTCCGCTTCTCATACAAAACTGTTTCCCCTCTCGGCGTTCCTCAACAGGTCACTTCATTTTCAAATCTCCTCTTCTTCTTCATTTCTTCCGTTTCCCTCTTTCTATCTCTTCAATTTAATTCATAATAATGCATTTCCAACTCCACTACACAAACAAAATATCTCAAGCTCCGTCTCCGTATATTCCGCTTTTATGTTCAAAAATTTTGCACTTGTTCTACTATACATATATTTGTGCTCCACGTCATTTTTTTTTTTGTTATTAATTTTCTGTTTATTTTGTACTTGTAGTTGATTTTGCCCCATAGTTTATTCTAATTTCCCCCTTTCATATTATGTTTGAAGAAATTGGAGTAGAATTTGGCTGAATACAATCTCTGTGCAGGTGATAGCTGTCAATGGGGATTTTCCAGGGCCCTTCATCAACGTTACAACTAATAACAATGTTAATGTGAACGTCCACAATGATTTGGATGAAGATCTTCTCATTACATGGTTGCTTCCATTCTTACAATCTCTAATATTTGCTCACTTAATATATTTATATTTATGAGTTTAACAAGCTTGCTACAAACGATGTTGACAGGTCTGGCATTCAAATGCGCCGTGATTCATGGGAGGACGGTGTTCTTGGAACAAATTGTCCAATTCCTCCCAAGTGGAATTGGACATACCAGTTCCAAGTCAAGGATCAAATTGGGAGTTTCTTTTACTTCCCTTCCCTTAATTTCCAAAGAGCCTCTGGTGGTTTTGGTCCCATTGTTGTCAATAACAGGAATGTCATCCCTATTCCTTTTGCACAGCCGGATGGGGATATTTTCATCATGATTGGTGATTGGTATACCCAGACTCACACGGTCAGTATACCTCTTATGCTAATCTTTTGTTTCTAAGTATTGTTGACTTTTCAAGTGTGTTGTGATTTACTTGTATTGTTAACGCATATATGAAACTCTAGGCTCTGAGAACAACACTTGGTGGTGGAAAAGACCTTGGAATTCCAGATGGTGTTCTTATCAATGGAAAGGGACCTTACCAATACAACACTACTCTTGTACCTGCTGGCATTGACTATGAAACAATTAGGGTTGATCCAGGTATTACTGTCTCTCCCCACTTCTCTTTTGTCTTGTATTTTGCTGTAAAAGTGAATATAGCTGTTCGAATATTGACTGGAAGTATAATTATATTTGGCAGGCAAGACTTACCGAGTTCGAGTCCACAATGTGGGGATTTCAACTAGTTTGAACTTCCGAATTCAAAATCACAATCTATTGCTTGCAGAAACAGAGGGCCATTACACAATTCAAACAAATTTTACTGACTTTGATATCCATGCTGGCCAATCATACTCTTTTCTACTTTCAACTGATCAGAATGCAAGTACAGACTACTATATTGTTGCAAGTGCAAGGTTTGTAAATGGTTCAGCATGGGATAGGGTTACAGGCGTTGCAATTTTACACTACTCAAATTCTCAGGGAAAAGCAAGTGGTCCACTGCCTTCCCCACCAGATGATACTTATAATCCGGCGTACTCAATGAACCAAGCCAAAAGTGTCAGGTTTGCTACTGAGAATCTCATATTGTAGTGTTTTTCTGGTCACCGGAATTCTATATTGCATTGTGCGTTGACCTTTAACTATAATTGTTTTATGAACCATATAAATTGCGAGCAATTCATGTTTTAATGATTGATTGCGTTTCATATATTAGTGATGCATAGCCTCACAATTGTAACTACATGAGTTGAGTTAATATCCTAAATGTTTCTATAGCCTGATGTTAGAAGCTATTCCAGTGGATAAATGACTACTCAATTTTTTAGATGAAGTGGCTAATTGCCAAATTGCAGAGTTGTCTAAATTATCCGAAAGTCTTCATTGTAAAGAATAATAGCATCTTTCTTACTGTAATCTTCTCTGTAGGCTTATATAAATCAGAAGACAATAGCTTCTGCTTTAGGTCCTTTACTGTTGGTGATTTCGTACACTGGTTAACTATTATGTTTTGAATTCTCATACCTTGTTGTGCAGGCAAAACACATCTGCCAGTGGAGCTCGCCCTAATCCTCAAGGATCCTTTCATTATGGCACTATCAATGTCACTGATACATATTTGTTACAAGTTGTGCCACCAGTTACCATAAAAGGCAACACTCGAGCTACTATCAACGGGGTCTCATTTAATAAGCCTTCTGTGCCTTTTCGGCTTGCTGATCAGCATAAATTAAGAGGAATTTACAAGCTTGATTTCCCCAGTAAGCCGATGAACAGAGCACCAGTAATCGACACTTCTCTTATAAACGCTACTTATAAGGGGTTCATCGAGATTGTACTGCAAAACAATGACACAACAGTGCAGAATTTTCACTTGGATGGCTACTCCTTTTTTGTAGTTGGGTAATAATCACCTTTCTTTTTCTTTCTTTTGTTTCCTAAGGTATGATTTTATTGTTGATCACTGTTCATAAATTGATTTCTTGTGTTCAGGATGGACTTTGGTAATTGGTCAGAGAATTCTAGAAATTCTTATAACAAGTGGGATGCAATTTCCCGCAGCACAACTCAGGTGTGTCATTGTTACAAACATTCTTGGACACTTTTATTTTGGTGTGTTTTTGTTGGATATTCAACTCTTTTATTTCACTACTGAACAGGTTTACCCCGGAGGATGGACAGCAATCTTTATATCTCTAGACAATGTTGGAGTTTGGAACCTGAGATCAGAAAACCTTGACAGGTGGTTCCTAGGCCAAGAAACATATCTGAGGATCATCAATCCTGAAGAAAATGGTGAAACTGAGATGGCTCCACCAGATCATGTTCTCTACTGTGGCCCTCTCAAAAACTTGCAGAAGTACTTTCTTAACACCCATTAAACTTATATCTCATGCTTGCAAGTTGCAAGGACTGTGTTCTATTTCATTTAAACTTCTATTTTACTAATTTTACTTAATTTATTATTCCTGCAGGGAACAGAACCATTCTTCTTCTGCAGTCTCTGCTTTTGGAGGGAGCCTGAACCTTTTATCATTACTAGTGGCACTTTTAGCTGCCATTTTCATGTGTAACTAAGGATTCTATTTGCTTTGGTTTGCTTTCTTACATTACTCAATTGTAGTTAATAGCCCATTTAGTGGGGTTTGATTACTAATTTCTTGGTATAGAAAAAGTAAAGATACACTTGATTTTCACCAATTATTTTATTCTCATTCATTGCATGTACTCTTTGATTTCCTCAACAACCCCCCGCCCCCCCGCCTATAATTTAAATTAAATTCGTTATTTAATCACAAACAGTTTTGTGAGGTAACTCCAGCACACGATGAAAACGAGTTTTTCGTTTAGCGTGAAATGGTTTTTGGCTTACGGGAAAAGTAACAATTAAAATAGTGAAGCATGAGAGAAATACACACAGACTATATTTTTCTAAATTCTAACACCGGAATTGGAAACCCAATGATACAAAAAAATAAAATAAAAACCACATGTTGATTTGATAGAGTGGATTTGATATTATAGATTTGTTAGGTGAAGGTATCTAATAACCTCAAAATTTTAGTAATGAATTGAGCAATTAGGTAATGGTTGCTGACATGGATGAGATTTCCCCCATTTTAGGGTCAAATAATGGAGTGAAAATGGCACAAATACTCACGACTAACCACCCTGTTTTCTTATTCGGGTTGACTAATGCCACTTGCAACTTGAAATGCAAGCACATGTTCACTAGTCACCGGTACAATGAATCCCAACTTGATACCATCGCATTCAATCAATTTTCAATTGTATTGTAACCTACCCCACCAAATTAGCCGTTACTCAATTTCGGCTTTCCACACTCTCTTTGTTGTTTTTGGTCAACTTCTTTTTTTTGGATTGAAGTTTGTGTTACTTCAAGCAACATTGTACCTTTAAAAATATTGGCCCGATGTACAAAACAACAGAATAGTCCATTATAAATTGGCCTGTATAACGGTGCTTCTGATATCATGATTTTTGTGAATATATCCCTTTAATTAGTGTTGGACCAAAACAATGAAAGATGGCGCCATAGCCATTTCTGTGCCTGCCATAACGTATAACGCGGTATAAGCACTATATATCCCAAGGGCATTTGCAAAATTATAGTTATAAAAATCAAAAGCTTTTTGTTATAGCAAAAACCTTTTGTTCACTAGTAGCAGACTCGTTATGATTAAGGGTTAGTTCGAATTCTTTTTAGAATTTAGACTATTAAGTTTTCAATTGTTAGGCAACTCTGTAAGAAAATCTATCATTTAAAAGTTCACTTGCTTCTTGTGCACATAGTTATAACACTCGTCACTATATATATTTCGATTATACAATCCAATTCCAAACCCAACTTATGTGATATTCTATCTAGGCAAAACAGACTTACATATTGTCAAGATCTTAAAGAAACTGTTGTCAATGTCGTCTTTGAAGTTACGCATATATGAAGGACGCCTTGGTGGCGGTGGCTCTTTAATAATTGGCTATGATTTGATGAGACATCAAATATCAAACATATATTTATCTCTTGCTTGCCTTGTAAACCTGTGAGAGAATTTTAACGCATAATGTATGTATTGCGAGACTTGGCAGCAAAGCATGCGTGTTGCTATATCATTATTTGTTGCCATTTGTAACTGGGACCGGATCTCAGTGGTTAAGAAAAAACCTCTTGTTTATTTTATGGTATCAGCATATATAGCTTAGCCTTGCTTCATGTTCCACCAAGGACCATAATAACAATCATTACAGTATACCTACTTTTAATTTCTTGTTTGCTTTAATTCATTTATACATACATGCAAACTAGGGGCAAAAAAAACATATTTATTTAAAAAATATCTATAATAAGAAAGAACAGATAACAACAAGTCTACTGAAGAATGATTAAACTATAACTGTTTAACGTTTCAAATATAATGAAACATATAGATATATGTTTGAATATGGACAACTAAATAGAGCCCATGATTCATCCATGGTAAACAATAATAATAATGAAAGCTTAAACCCTAAAAGAAATGTAAATCCTGCATGGTTTACCTCTTTAGGGAGCTACATATATATGAATTTCTTCTACTAATTGATGAACTACATATGAATGACCATTTGAATAAGTTTTTAACTTAATGCATTATAGTGATGGTGGGTGGCTTTAAGCGGAGGCCGAAGGAAGCTCCATTCAGCTGCTATATAATTGTAAAGTTATAGTCATTTTGCTTATTATGTACAGGAATTTGAAGAAGCAAGAGTTGGATCCGTTTTGGTTAATCAATAAGAAGCCTATTAATTTTAATCATATTATTTTGTATGTACCCAGCCATATATATGTCCAAAATGAATTGAAGGGACTATTTCCACACGTCCATTGGACAGCTTGAGTTTGATGTTGATGCACCATTGTTATTATGGGTTTGATCTTGGCTAAGCTGTGATGAAACAAACTTGTCAAGAAGTCTCCAATCAGAAGCAGCAGCTGATGAAGAAACTTGCTCTTCATTTAAATTTGTGGTGGTGTTTCCATAGAGTAGTGTCTGATGATGAAAGCCTTTCCCTTGAAGTTGCTGCTGCTGTTCTTGAAAAGCAGCAGCAGTTGCTTCATTATTATGGGTGTGATCTGTTCCTGTAGCATATGGCAGTGCCATGATTGGATTATTATTATTGGAAGGAGCAGGAGATTGATGAAGAAGTGGAAGATGATGGAGAGGCAAATGGTGGAATGGCAATAAGTTGTTGTTGTCGATGTTGTGTTGGTGGAACATGAAGATATTATTAGGGATTTGCTTTGATGAAGAAGAACAAGAGTTGTTGTCAAAGTGATCTGAGGGTGGTTGTTGGTGGATGAAAGAGGAATCATCATACCAAGTGGAAGAAGGGGAATCATGATCACTCATCTTACGCATAATGGAAGTAACTCTCTTCTTGAATACTCTACAAACAACCCATCCTTCTTCCTGAGGAGTGGCCGCACTCTGATCATTTTCAAGCCGATATTCATGCATGATCCAATCTGATTTGAGTCCATTAGGGGCTCGACCTTTGTAGAACACCAGAGTCTTTCTCATCCCAATCAAATCATGCTTCGAATAAATAGCTTTGTCCCTTCCAGTTGCTTTCCAAAACCCTGCTGCTGTTGCTCTATTTGTTCGAGTTCCTGTTGGATATTTCTTATCCTTGTGGCTAAAGAAGTACCATTCATTTTGCTCTTCTGTTCCCAGTCTGCATAGCTCTATATTTACATATATTCATCAAATTAATTCATCTTCTATCAATATCAATTAATTAAGTATATGAATGAATATGCGGCATGTTATTACCTTGAAGATCCCAGGGTTCGATTTTATAGAGGTCAACGTCTTTGATGACATCAAGGTCAATCCTACTTGAATTAACTTTCTTCCTCAGATAGTAATCAACGAGTTCTTCATCCGTGGGATGGAACCTAAAACCCGGTGGAACGTGACAAAATGTGTTCATCTTCCTTCTTCTCTCCTCGCCCTATTAACATACACAAATTGCAAAAGCTTTTAGGGTTTATTATTAGGTTCCGCTAATTGAATCAATAAAACTCCACGATGATTTGATTATGCAGTGCAGCGTTATTATTATTAGATACATGAGAGTAATATTATTTATATATGAGTGCACATGAATACTACTAATAAAGTAAATGCCACTAATTGCTGTTCCCACTAATTCATGACCCATGCTTCCAAATGATACTACGTAACATGCTCAATCACAAAAAAATGAGACACAAATATCATACTCCGTGGGAAATGGCAAATTAAACAACATGTTTGGAAACAGAAACTTATCTTCTTACAAAAAAATGTTATTTTGAAAAAATAAGCGTATTTAAACAAAAAATTATTATTTTTAACTTATTAATTTGAACTAAACTATCAATATTGAATAATATAAACAATCATTTAATACCAATTTTAGTAATAATATAATCTACTTTTTAATTTAATTATCCAGATATAAATTGACTCTGATATATATTATAGATTTTATATATAAAAGAAAGAATGATTCAAGTAAGTTTAATTGATACAAGAATTGGTTAATATAAAAAAATTTAATTGACTAAGTAAATAGAAAAATTGCAAAATAATAAAAATAAACGTTTGTCTATAGACAGCTTCTCCTTAGTGTGTGAGTGTATAAAACAGGTGAAGTGAATATTGTTCAAAGTAAAAAAAAGGGGGGGCATGGAGTATTATACTGGTGCATGTGTTATCAAGTTTCATCATTTTGTCTTTATTACCATTTCTTTTCTTTATTGAGTAATTCAAACTTGAATAGGCAGGTTTTAAGTTTAATAACTCACCCAAATCTATATGATAGTATTGAATTACTGGTAAAACTGTAAAATTTGCACCAGGAATCCACTCATGACGAGTATTATATATGCAAATAGATATCAAAGTGGTCAAAATATATAGTTAAAGCTAATAATCAAGAAGAAGAGAGAGCAGAGAAATGAGAAATAAAATTATGATGAGAGAAGCAAAGCAAGGAAGCTAATAAGAGATGAGGAGGGTGGTGCACTCACAAATTAAATCTGCCTCCAAAAAAAAGATGTAAAGTGGATCAGGAAGCTCCTAAGTCAGAAAAACGTTCGTCTACTTGGATTCTTGTGCAACCTATCATGTGCTTGGAAGGGAACGAATGAAGTAGCTAGGTAGGAAGGAAGGAAGGAAGCCCTAACCCTAAACAAATAATTGTGTTTGTTGCTGGGTCTTGTGGCAATCAAACTAAATAATAATAATAAAGGATGTGATCTTAGGTGATTCTATAAATGGATGTATTTGTGTCATGATCCAAGTCTCACTATCAGGATTCAGGACTGAGTAGCTGAATTGGTGGAAAAGCTTTTAGAAGCGAAAGCAGGCAAATGAATGAGGCACAAAATATGGCATAAGGTTCTATCGATTTCTACCCGCCACCGATAGAGACCCAACCAAAGAAAGACTCAAAGAGTGCTCATCAAGAGAATGAAAGAGGAACTAACGTAACGGCTCAGACCAATCACCAAATCTTAAAAGAAAGAAAATTCTGATAATTCTATTTGTTGGAGGACTTGACGTAATGGAACAGCCACCTTCCACGGCTGCTGGCCCCCCCACCCTCCTTTTTAATCATCATCATCACTCACATTACTTTTATTTATTCATTTTCTTCATCTACCTATATATTTAATTTGTACCATTGTTATTGGTTATGTATTGAAAAGAATGGAAGAGCCAGTGACTTTGTGAAAAGTGTGATGGTTGTTAATACGCCTTATAATTACACTAAATAATATATAATTCAACTTTTGCAGGCCATGCTAATAATATTACTTATCCAAGCTTACTAGTTACTAGCTAGCATTCTAATTGGACAACATAAACATGATTCATCCATCACAAACTTGCAGTGCCTACTCTTTTGAATTGAATGGTACATCATGCATGTAATAATCACCGTACCATATTGGGCAAAATAAAAAGCTAAACTTAACATCCTTTATTTATAAAGTGACGACAATCATCATTGATTTCATTTGTCTTAACTCATACAAAAGAGAATATAGAATGAAGTCATTATCATTGGAATATAATTTAATTTCGATCATCCGCAATTTTCTCACTTTAATCAAGATACACAAATAATAATATTTAGCATACATATATAGATAGATTTCTCTTGCTTGCTCGAATGTACAAAAGAATGAATGTCGAAGACAAACTACATCATATGACCTTAAATGACATATATAATAAATTAAATAATTAATATGGGAGAAAGAATACATAATTGCAGAAGATGATGGAAAGAATAGAATCAGAGGCCAGAGTTGAATGGAACAGAAGTGGTAGGCAACCAGGTGCGACCAGCAAGAAGAGAAGTGACAGTGAATTGTGAGGCCTCATTTGGGTTTGAAATGGCATGATAACCGGGCCACTTAACTCTTTGTTTTGTATCGGCACGAGGCCCATAATTCTCATACTCTCCAAAATAGAGAGTGTCAAGAGCAAAGTTGGAGCCGTTCCATTCATCCCAGCCCGATGGGCTTATAAGAGAGTCCAAGTAAGTTCTCATCACAACAACCCTCGCGTTCTGCTGCCAGGGCCGGCCCAAGAAGGTCTGAACCTTGTCCAAAACAGGAACCAGATCGGGTGCGGCCTTGATAACCGATTTGTGGATGGAGATTCCGGTGTTCTGGAAGGGATCCCCTCTGCCCTGCGCAGTGATTGTGTTGGCTTGACCATCCAGGGGCCTTCTTGCAAATATGTGACAGTTTTGGAACACCACGGCGGCGTTCCCGAAGATGAAGTCAACGGTGCCGTAGATGTAGCACTGCCTGTAGAACTGCCGCTGTGCGTGGGCCATGAGCGTGTCTTGGTACCCAACAATGCCGCACTTGTAGAACACAGAGAGGTCGGAGGCCGATCTGAGGGCCACAGCCTGGCCCTTAGCTGGGCCCGCGGTGTTTTGGAAAGTGATGTCTCTGGCGATGAAGTGAAGGCCGTCAATGCCGGCAGTTGCGGAGCTGTAAGTTGTGTAACCGTCTTTAGAATTTCTGCTGCCGGTAATGATGGTGGTTCTCATGCCGTCGCCAACAAGCATGACGTTATCGTTGTTTTTCTCAACCTCTATGTTTTCTCTGTATACTCCTTTCTTCACGTGTATTACAAACCTGCTTGTCTTCACCGCTCTCTTCGCCGCCGCGTCAAGCCCTTCTTGCACCGTCTTGAAATCCCCTGATCCGTCTTTGGCCACCACAACATGCGCCTTTATCTCACTAGATGCCAGAAGCTTCCTTTCGTGACCCGAAAACCAGCTTGGGAAATCGTCTTCTTCTGTTTCTTCTACTTCTGATTCTGCTTCTGCTTCTGCTTCTTCTTGTGGCGGTCGTTTCATGGTTTTGATGAATTCCAAGTTGATGGCTAAGCTGTTCCTTACCATCTCAGTGACATTGGTGCTCTTAGATGAAGCATTGAAATCTTGAATGCTGAGTTCTTCTGCACCGGTTTGACAGGTTTGGATGTTTGTGAGAGCAGTGCTGAGCCATGTTTGTGCATCAACAGCTGAACAGTTGTGATGACCCTCGTTGAGACATTGGAGGGTACGCTTTAGATGGAAGACGGTGTTGTCGTAGAGCTTCAAGCAATCTCCATGCACAGCTTCATGGTTCTTTGTCTTGATCAATTTTTGCTCCAAATCATGTAATTCCTTTTGCATGATGGTTGCTTCCTCTAATGCAGATTGCACAAGCATCTCCCTCAACTCGGTTTTGTGCTTGATTTTTGTTGTGTGGTTTTGATTGATTTGAGCTAAGTAGTATTTGCATGTTCCAGGGTGTGGTGTTAGGTTGCACCACCAATCAATGTTGCTACTAGAAGAAGAAGGAGAAGAAGGTACTCTTCTTGATGCTGATGCCATTGACAAGACAAGTGAAGATACCAATAAGAGCCTGATGAGGAGCATCGTTATTCTTCCCATGGTTGCCTTTAACTTTCCAGTGAATGAATGGAACTGATATGATGAAAGCTTATTATAAGAAAAAATAATAATTTGATCGAGTTCGATTTGGTTGATGATATATGTGTGTTTGGTTTTGGATTTGATTTGGAATTTGGGGTGGTGACAAGCTTATATATATATATATATATATGGTGTTTGAGTGTGGAGTGTGAATG
This sequence comes from Stylosanthes scabra, assembly GCA_036250425.1. Lineage (NCBI taxonomy): Eukaryota > Viridiplantae > Streptophyta > Magnoliopsida > Fabales > Fabaceae > Stylosanthes > Stylosanthes scabra. Next base: position 9,911 of record JASCZI010091533.1, on the reverse strand, counting down.
TAAAATACGCGTGTGTTTAATGTGATAATATTATTATAATAGCGGGCTAGATAGATAGATAGACTAACATTAGAATGCAAACTGTGATAATTGAAATTTGAAGTAAAGAATAAAATAAATGAATAAAAGGTTATCAGGTGCAAGAATGTTGATATTGCTTGTCGCGCAATTGGGTTAGTTTATTAGGGTTTGCTTGATATGGTAGAGATGGAGCGATGATGAGTAGCTACAAGTAGAAGTCGCTCGCTAATTGCAATTGCAAGAAAAACATACACGTACAAGTGTCTATCTTTGAGAGCGAATCTTAGTTAGCAAGTTATATATATGTACGACGGCGAGTTATGGGTATAGATGAGGAAAACTGTTACGTTGAGTTGGTCTCAAGTTGTATGCTAGTTTCAATAAATGCATGCACAATGATGAAGAACAATAAATTGAAAATATTATCCATTCTTCAAGAATAGGTGAAGGAGCAGTTGCTTTGAACGTAGTAACCATTTCCATTTCCACTTCCACTCCTCCTCTCTTCTGCGTCTAATTCAAGCATGCATACCCTACGTAACCCATGTGCTTCTTCTCTCCACATCAAGCAATTCCCTCTACCTATTATTTGACCATGCCCATTATATTATTATCATGCAATTATCTCCACCAGATGACTCCTTAATATAATTATAATTCACGTCTTTTGTTTTCTAAATGATAATCTTATACTTCTTTCATTTTACATATTTTGCCATATATTATTGTCTTCCGTTTTACACATAACTCTCTGCCTTTTTTCTACTCTTTTTAATTTTACTATCGAAAATAATTATCCTATACATATACCTATTTTATTTGACCAAACCAACTAAACATACTCCACCCATTTTCACTAAAAAAAATATGCATACAAGCACTCTTCCTCTACATTGCATTATTCTTTTTCTTTTCCGTCACGTTCTTCTTTTGTGTCTTTGTATGTATTGTTGTTGTTGCTCTTTTTCTTCGTCTACATCTTCTTTATGTACTGAATAAACTTGAAGGTTTGGCACATGAATATATTTGAAATTGACATAGAAATAAACTTGAATTTAGCATAAGAATCCACTTAAATTTTAAAAAACTGCATTTTATTATGTGATATTATTTCAATTTAAAATAAAAACTTCATTCAATTTGACATATGAACCCATTTTAATTTGGTAATATAAACTGATAAAATAAAACTAAAAAAATCAGCAAGTACTCTCCTTTAATTTTTGTGTTGAATAAAAAATAAAATTAATCTACTTTGATACACCCTTTATCTTCTATTTTTATTTTGATTTCTATGTTATTATAGGTTGTATTTATGTATTTTATTCTATATTGGTATTTATATTTTTTGTGTTGTAAATGGGGTGTATGAAAATGTATAGTGGTATATATAACAGTTTTTTGTTAAAAAAATGATCTTATTTCTCTTATTAAATTCATTCATGTATCGTTTTCCTCGGCCTAGAATTTTCACGTAATAATGGCTAATGCCACCAAGGCACCAAATTAAAATACTTTCAATAATATCACATCTTTGTAGGTAAGTAATTGAAGAACAAATTCAGACCTTAATGCGGGAGAGTGATGGCTTCACGTTTTCGTGGCAGGATTTTGAAGACACAGAGTGTGTGCATATTAATAATTTGATTTGGATGGTTGTAAGGTGTCCAAAATTATTTAAAAAGAAAAATATCAAAATAAACCCATATCCTTTATGCTTATAAAATATTCATTAAAATAATTAGCTCTGTATCAATAATTTCGTTTCTATAGTGAAGTAGCTGGGTAGTCCTTCTTACATTTTTGGTTGAAATGTTCCTGTTCTTAATTTTTAGGAGAATAAGATGCTTCTTGCTTGTAGAGCTAAAATATTATGCATGCATTTTTTTTATAAGAATAGTACTATAATACCAACACAATTTATTAATTTTAACCAGCAAATAATTAGCCATCATCTTTTAATGAATTGAAATAAAAAAAAAATCTAATTATATAAAAGAATAATGCTACCATATAAAAAAATAATGTTGGCTAAACTTGTTGTTTAACCACTTAAAAATTTGATGGTTACTGAACTTTTTCGTTTTTATAATAAGGTGAAATAAAAAAATGGTAGACACTCTATATAATGCAGTGTTGCAGAGATTGAAAGAGAAGGAATAAAAATAGTGTTACAAGTCACATGACTAGACTATATGCATGGTATGTATGGTGTAAATATATATGTAGGTGAACACCAACCAATAATATAACACCTTTTCCAAGAGACAAAATTATTGTTACAGTTGTAATAATAAGCTTCTTGGCAGCCTCATCAGATTTGGATAAGTGATATATAGATGAAGTGAGCTTGGTTGTACATTTTCCCCCCTCATAGAAACTAGTAGCTAGAAATTGAGCTCGATACCTAACAACATAAATATGAAAAGACAATATTCATAATATATAGCGAATATTTAATTTCCAATAATTCGGCTTTCAATATGTCATCATGTATATATGTTACATGGTAAGTTGCTTGTACAATTATATATATGTGATAGTTTGGTATAAATGAAATAATGAAATATAATTAACTTTCCTTTTATTATTTCATTGTTAGTTAGATCGTGAGGTTTGTATATATGTATAAATTAGAAGTGTATGGTGAAGATAGAGCTAAGATGATATAATAAAAAAGTGTATTAAGCAAAGAACCTTTTTGTTGATTGGGTTGGCGAGACGAAATCTTTGCAACTACGTTGTTGAAAAAGAACCGAGCTGAGCATGGATGCATCATATACATTCATTTCACGAACACTACCAACTGCATTTTAATTCCATTTTTCACAACTGGCATCTCCTCTCTATTTATATTTATATTTATACACAGCTAATTAAGTAAGCATGCATTCAACATTTATATTAATAAATTAAAGCAATAAGAAAATATGTCATAATTATTATAGATGTATATGCATGCACTCTTTGCATTATATTAATTAACCAACATATTTTAGTCTTCTTTCTAATCTTCATTTTGATAATAATAATAAGTAATAACCCAATAATCGTCTCATTTACACATACAGTAATAGTCTTTAACTCTTTATGGTTTTTCCTGAATGTATAACTTAATTAGCTCAAACTAACATGTGTTAGATGTTGATATTTCCTGCTCTATTTTCCTTAGCTTCTTTAAGTCGTGTCTCTTTTAACTGTTATATTATCCTTTGATGATATGCTTTTATTTCAATTATTGTGTTGTATGTGTATTGTAGATTTAAATCAATTATCTTTTGATTTGATATTGATCATTGTGACTTAGCTCTTGGAAAATTACTACGTCTCATCAAAAGACAAAAGCTATTTATATGTAGAATTACTCTAGTGGTCATAAAATTCTTTTAACCTTTATTATGCATGGAACCATGCCTAACAGAACAAAGATTCAAAGCGAAATTTGGAAGTGTCGTCCTTATTTAAGCTTATGAATGTGTATGATCTGAGTTATTAATTAGTTAAGAATCCAATTTAGAAATTTTGGGAAGGGTTAAGCGATGTAAATTGGATAGACATGTGCTTGTGTAGCACACAGATTGCGACTTTACGCCTGAAATTGTGGATACACACAATTATTATTTGGTCCATTTTTATTAAATCTTAAATCCTATGTCCCACGGGTAGCGCTAGGAAAAGGACCAGAAGCACGCAATTGTGGAACTGGAACCACTACTGCTCTGTAATTTCGGCACACTCCTTCAAACTTCTCCAACTACTTTTTTTTTTTTTTTGTCTAACTTCTCCAACTACTTTAACATATCAAAATTTATATATCAATGAAATTCCTTTTACTGCCAAATAATTCAATGTGCAACTCGCCAACTCCCTCTGGCTCTATCTATATTGATACTTTACTTATTTCAATTCACTAAAAATGCTGGCCACATAGTTTTAGATTAATATAGAGTAAATTAAAATTTACAATAATACATATTATACACGCTAACTCATTACTAGGCTTGATTATAAATTTATTCTGAAATTGCTTGTAACTGACGACTTTATAACAGTTAATTATTTAATGAGTAAACAGTTATAACATTAATGCGAGATATAGTTCAGTGCATTCATTCCCAAGTTATTGTAACCGATGACATAGTTATAGCTTAAACATTTCCAAGTTCATTATTTTACACGTTTACTCAATTTAGACTCAAAATGCATTCTAATTTTATTGGGTTTCACAAAAGAGTTCTATTTTGGGGTTGAAAAACGTAAAGCAATAGTATACTCCATTCATTCTAAACGTATGTGAAGGGGAGTTTAGGCTTAAGCGCACTTTTGAAGAAAAGGTAAATCGTGCAAATTCTAAGTTAATAACTGGAAATTGTCAATTGAATAATTGTACGTATAATAATAAGGAGAAATAGAGGGTAAGAAGAAATTAAATAGTAGGTAAGTAAGTGGATAGGACTATTAATTAATTTCTTAGTTAATAAGTTTTTTTAAGAGCGTAGGGAAAAAGGTAATAATGAATGCATGCGAGGTGAGGTCCCATCCCATTTGAATATTCAATTTTCGTTTCACACCTTGTTTATGCTTTGCTTTTTGTTCTTAATTTTATTTTTTCTTGCACGGTTTCCAATTGTTTGACTATGAGATCAGATCATGATTCCGTATTTTGCTCCACCGTTCCCGATTGTGATACAACTTGATTGGGGCCTTTCACTTAAAAGCACCCAAATTTAGGATTTCTCAATCACTTTCTTAATTAAGCAGTAGTAATCAGTAATCACTTTCTTAATTAACATACAGGTCAAACACAATTCACAAAGAAAACAAGAAGAATACTACAAAACCATCACAATCTATATATATATATATATATATATATATATATATAAGGATTTAGATTTAATAATTATATGCGAACGTGACATAACACATATAATAACATGGAAGCACGCACATTGAAGTGTGAAGATTGAGGAGAGGAAGCTAAGCTAGTTACTAGTATTTAGAAGCATACTGGGTGATGAGTGACAACGCATTGCTAGTGACCTGAGCTAGATTTACCATTCTACCCCTAATGGAATCCTTCATCTTACCGTTGCCGGAGAAGCCATCACCGCAAGTGCTGTCATCAGTCAAAGCAGAAGAAACCCAGGTCTCAACATTGCTGATGTGCCATCTGAAATCCTCACCCTTCACCTTGCACAGCTTGAGCTCCTTCAGGGACTTGCTCAGCCTGTCACAGCTGTCGCTTATCTCCTCTGCACAGTCCTTCAGAGCTGCGTACTCTCTGGGCTTCAGGCCCCTCAACTTGTTGCAATTTGACACAAATGCCCTTGTGGACTCACTCTTGTTCAGGCTCAGAGACAGGGCAGTTTGGGCCAGCTCGTGAGGGTCTTGCTGGATGGTGTTGGCATACACAGACAGAGACTCCACACACACGTTTGGAAACCTCGTGGTGCTGCAACACGATTTTATGAAATTCGAAGGGCTTGCGCTTGCATAATTATTGCCTGTGAATGTCACTGCAACAACACAGATAACAAGTAGGGAGAGGGAAGAAAGATGCAAACCTTTTGCCATTTTTTTTTTGTTGTTGTGTGGATTCTAAGACTACTGAGAAAGCAGAGTGAATTAGAGGTCATTTTATAGAGCCAGATTCCAACTTAACTTAACCCAAAGTCTCCTTAACCATATCTTGTGTCTACACCTCTAAGGGGGTCCACACTTGGCACAAATGTAGTGAAATTATTGGGTTCTTCTTCACTTTTGTACAATAAACCAACTAGTAGTATTTATTATTATTATTTTGGATTGAAAGAGATGTGAAACCTAAATTAATTGAATTTTACATTCTATATAATAAAAAAAAAGTGTATATATAGAGTTATTATTGTTGTATGTACATGGAACATTTCTCAAGAAAATGAATGGAATGCAATTAGGGCATGGCCCAATCATTCATGAGATGAGATAAACACATACAATAACAATACAACTTTGTCTGAACTGGCACATGTGCTCTGTTTCTTTCTCGCCCATTTTTTAAATTAAAGATCCTTTTCTCTGATGTACAAAATGGAAATATCGTTCTTTGCATTATTTTATTCAAGTAGGAATCTCTACTATTGCCGACCGACATAACCTTCAATAAGATTTTGTTAATTAAATGAATAATTATAGTTGATTACATTATTAGTCTTTCCTTGATAAAACCGGACCCCTATAGCAGACAATATTGCTTTCCTCCATGATTCTATAGAGTCTGCAGCCACGTGATGTGGAAAAAGACAACCTCATTTCCCATCACTACAACTTGGACTACTAGCTAATATAACCATCAATTATATTTGTTTTTTGCTATAAAAATTTAGTGTTTTTTTTTATCAAATGCTCTTACAAAATTACCTTTCTATCAATGGAAAATAATAAAGGATTACCATGTGTTCATAACATCTTAATTGATCTATTTTGTGTTTAAAATTTTATTTAAATAATATAGATCAGATACAGATATCTGAATCAGAAAAGAGATCTTTTATCCTTTGAACATACCACTATGCGCTTCCACACCGAGACTAATTCTTGCTATCAACTCTTTGACCAATGAAAACAACTGAGAAATCTCTTGTAACTTTTTACAACCAAAATTCTTCACTAAGAACTAAACTTGTATGTTTGTATGTGTAGAAGTAAAGGAATGATACTTTATCGAATGAGTGCCATTACTAATGAGTACACATATTTATAGTGTGAGGTCGTAACTAATTTAAATCTTAGAAATCTGATTTGATCTTATCTTATCTTATTTCAAATTTAATCTTATCTAGTTTCAAATTGAAATCTTATTAATTTGAAACAAATTTAGATAGGATCTTATCCAATCTCCAAATTTAAACAGAATTAGATAGAATCTTATTCAATCTTTAAATTTAAGAGTAACAGATTATTTTTTAATCATCACACAAATACTCTCAATTATCATACTATTATTATATCATTGGTGCTAGCAAATAATATAATAATATTCTATTTGAATTAAAATAATTATCTATATGATCAAATCAAATAATAATTTAATTAATTATCTAGAAGATTTTTATGAATTATCAAAGAGTACTTGTTATATTATAAAATTATGTTCTAATAAAAAATATCTTCTTTAAAGAAATAAAAAAAGTAATTTTTTTAAAGTAAGACAATTTAAGGTACAATTTTCAGTTGGTATTTTATTATTCTTGACTTCTTTCAGTTCCCAGAGATACTATAAGATCTTATATCTTCCTCTGTGTGTTGAAGACGAACACTATCGTATATCCAGATAGATACAGGAGAATATATGTATCTATAGCAACTGCTGACTGCTGTAGATACCTCATATTCATATCACCTTTCTTATTGAAAGTTTGAAACAAGTATTTTTCATGGATGTTCTTTCTATGCATTGAGATGCCAATAATAATTTTGGAGTGTAGCACGTGTTGAATAAGAATGAAAATTTTAGGGCCATTGATTTGTGTTTTTCTTTTGCAATTTTGGTTGGTTTCTGTAAATAAAAAATATTAAATCAGAATTAATGTTATTTATTTGTTGATTGAAGCACGTACTGATGAGAAAATAGGGCGAAGTTTCTCTAAAAGTAAAAAAATAAATACTAGTATTTTATCCGTGCATTTCTAATTTAACGCAATAAATTATATATGCAACAACTTATTAATTAAATAAGTGCAATCAAATTTAAATACATTGAGTTACGTGACTATTGTAAGATACATCGGAGACGTCTATGATCAGTATGTTTATAAAAATTTACCACAAATCTATTCCTACACTTGAAGTTCTCACCAATGAGATTAAATACGAAATATATGATTATTCTCTCCCCTCTTTCTCATTCTCTCACATTCGCTCTCTCTTTATCTCCTCATTCTCTGCTTTCTCTTTATTTTTTTATTTCTCTTTTTCCCCTACTCTTTTACTCTATCTTTCTCTCGTTCTTTTTGTTTCTGCATCTTTCCGCATCTCTTTCTCATTTTCTTTTCCTCCCTCTCTCTCTCCTTCCAATTTTTTTCTTACCTCTGTTCTCTCCTTCTCTCTATTTTTATATTTTTCCCTCTTTTCCCTTCCCTTCCCTCATTTCTACCCTTCTCTTTCTCTTCCTATCCCTCTCCCCCCTCTCTCTCTTCCCCTTCTCTTTCTCGCTCTCATTCTCTCTTCCACACACTCTCCTCTCTTGATATCTCTTTTCCTCTATCTCTCTTCCTTGTTGGGAAAATTCAGGTTCAAACAAGAACCTATCACACAGCGGAAGTACCAAAATAATTTTTCCACAACCTGTGCAGTTAAATAGGCAACACCAAAAATACTCCAAGAAGCAGATAATATGCAGAAATTAATAACAGGAGACACAAGCAATTTTTATCATGGGAAAACCCCCAAAAGAGGGACAAAAAACCCACGGGACCTAGTCCAGTAAAATCTTCCACTATCAATAATAATGGGTACACAATCAGTCCTCCTAGTAGCACTAGGGTATCTCAACAATTATCAAAATACATCATCACAACGGATGGAATCAACATAAACCCTCCACAAAGTGGGTATCTCAAAACAGACACAAGAGAAGGCAATAACACTAGCAGGTTATATCCTAATGTTCAACACTACACCAGGAATAACATACTGAAATCTCATAAGAAACGGAGCAAGTTTACCAAGTCAAGATGTGTACATTGAAACTGCCCTTTTCCTTCTTTTCTTCTTCTCTTCCGCGCCGCAGAGCACGGCTCTGTCTTTCTTTTCTTTCTTTTGTTTTTTTTTTCTCTTCCTCAATCCTTAATCTCACTTCTCTCATATATTATTATTATATTATTATTATGTTTTGATTTTGGGCCCCCACTTGTTTGGGGAGCCCAACCAACAAATCTCCCCCTCACCAAATCAAGTGGGGTTAGGCTGTTCGACCAAGCCCGCCTTTTCTCTGCATGAATTAAACTTCACTGCAGGTAAACTTTTAGTCATCATATCTGAACCATTGTCGTCAGTATGAATCTTTTCAAGTGCATACTCCTTCATCTCCAGCGCTTGACGTATCCAGTGATACCTCACTTCTATGTGCTTTGATCTGGAATGAAACGTCGGATTTTTGCTGAGATGGATAGCACTTTGACTGTCACAAAATAGCACAAATTTCTCTTGAGCTATGCCCAACTCTCGTAGAAATTTCTTCATCCACAAGAGCTCCTTAGAAGCTTCAACAACAGCAATGTATTCAGCCTCTGTAGTAGACAAGGCAACACATTTCTGAAGTCGAGATTGCCAAGACACAGCTCCCCCTGCAAAAGTCATCATATAACCAGAAGTAGACTTCCTTGAATCAAGATCCCCAGCCATATTTGCATCTGTGTAACCATCCAACACAGGTTGACCACTCCCAAAGCATAAACATACTTTAGAAGTACCATTAAGGTATCTGAGAATCCACTTCACTGCTTGCCAGTGTTCTTTACCAGGATTAGAGAGATAACGACTAACAACTCCAACTGCATGAGTAATATCCAGCCTTGTGCAAACCATAGCATACATCAAACTGCCAACCGCAGATGCATATGGAATCTTCTTCATTTCTTCTTTTTCTTTCTCACTTGCAGGACATTGCTTTGAGCTCAGCTTGAAATGGCTAGCAAGTGGAGTACTGACCGGTTTGGAATTACTCGTGTCAAATCTCTCTAAAACTTTTTCAATGTACTTCTGCTGCGATAACCACAGTTTCCCATTCTTCCTGTCACGTGTAATCCTCATGCCAAGAATCTTCTTTGCAGGACCTAAATCCTTCATAGCAAAGGATTTGCTCAAGTCTTTCTTAAGACTTTCAATCTTCTTTGTATCATGACCAA
>JASCZI010091528.1:4732-24290 GCA_036250425.1 Stylosanthes scabra | reverse complement strand
TATATATATATATATATATATATATATATATATATATTTGGATTTTACAATTGACATCTTCTTTCTGATGAAACCCTTTTGCCACAAGACGCGCTTTGTATTTCTGAATGGTGCCATTTAGATGTTTTTTTAATTCTGAACACCCATTTACAACCAATAGTGGGAGCTGTAGTGAGTGGAGGCTTAGGTACCAGAGTCCATGTTTGATTTCTCATGAGAGCATCATATTCTTCTTCCATTGCCTTTTTTCAATGGGTGCTAGTAAGAGCTTGCTCAACCATTTAAGGGATGTTGAAAATAAGATCCACTTCAGAATTTTGAACTACTGCTGCAAAGGTTCGAGGCTTTGAGATGCTTGACTTGCTCCTAGTTTGCATAGGATGCAGATTCCTAGTGACATTCTTTGGTGCAGGAAGAGTGGTGTCAATCCTGGTGAGCTCAGGAGCACCTGCAACTGCGAAGACAGTTCTAGCAGAAGTATCAGCAGCAGTAGGGATAACAGATTCATGATTAGCAGAAACAGAAGAAGATATAACAGATAATGGAGCAGGTATATGATTGTCAGTATTGGAAAATTCATTCAATGTATGCATGGGATGTAGATGTAGGGATGAACTAGGGGTAGGTTGAGGAGTGTGGGTAGTGATTGTTGGAGGGTTGGTGGGAAGAGCTGTGTTAAATGGAAATGGTGTAGGGTTAGGAGTGGAGTAGGCTGTTACATTGGGGCAAGGGTTTAATGGAAGGGTGGGTGCAGTGGTTTGAGTGTGAGTTGATGATAGTTTAGGTGAGGGTGGGAAGAGTTCATTATAGGGAAACTCATGCTCATTGAAGATGACATTTCAAGAGATAACTTCTTTGCCATTTGGTTGAAGGCACTTATAACCCTTGTGGTTGCTTGCATAACCAAGAAAGACGCTCTTTGCAGATCTGTAGTCAAATTTGTGGGTATTATAGGGCCTGAGTAAGGGATAACATGTGCATCCAAAAGGTTTGAGAAAGGTGTAATCTGGTTTGGTATGGGTGAGGGCTTCTAGAGGGGATTTGTTTTGGAGTGTTGGTGTAGGGAGTCTGTTGATGAGGTAGGTTGCTGTTTGGATAAAGTCTTCCCAAAAGGTGAGGGGTAGGGTGGCTTGGGCTAAGAGGGTTAGAGAGGTTTCGGTGAGGTGCCTGTATTTCCTTTCAATAGTGCCATTTTGCTGATGTGTGTAAGGACAGGTGAGTCTGTGTTCAATTCCTTGAGTTTGAAGGTATTGAGTGAAAGCAGGAGACAAATATTCCCTTCCATTATCGGTTTGTAGTGCTTTTATTTTGAGCCCTGTCTTCAGTTCCATTGCTGCCTTATATTGCTTGAAGGCTTCAAATGCCTGGCCTTTAGTCTGCAGTAGGTAAGTGACAGTGTATCTTGTGCTAGCATCAACGAAGCAAATATAATATCTATAATTCGAACGACTGTAGACAGGAGTTGGTTCCCAAATATCAGAGAAAATAACATCTAATGGTGCATAAGATGAGCATGAGTCAGGATAGGATAATTGATGAATTTTACTTATGCAGCAAGCATTGCAAAGAGTAGGATCAAGCTTATTATTATTATTATTATTATTATTATTATTATTATTATTATTATTATTATTCACTGAATCAACCACATTTACAAGACATTCTTTCATTACAAGTGCTGTTACAGTATGAGATAGGTGCCACAACCTTTTATGCCATGGGAGGGCAGTGTCACTAAGCTTCTTACAATTAATATTGACTCTTGCATGTAAAGGTGAACTCAAAACAGACTCAATAGGGACAATGGAATTAACAAACTCACCGCTAAAGGAATCATTGTTCACAATTTCACTACAAGCAAACTCATTGGAGAGTGCAGCAGATGACTTATTCACACACTTAGGACTAATAGTTTCATGACTATCAACAAAATCAGATCTAACACTAACAGTATGACAATTATCAATTTCAACAATCTTTGAAGTAGCTTCTTCTTTCTTTTCTTTTTCAGTAACTTTTACATTGTGACATGAGATGTTAAGTGGTTCAGGTTCCTTATTAGTGATGGTTCTTGGGATAATTTGAATCCCTTCAAATCTGTAGAGGCCATCTTTAAGCAGCCCTTGAAGTAGAATTTTCTTGGAGATCTGACATTTAACATTGCACAGATAAGGCCAGAGTTCAAAGAATACACAGTTATCTAAAGCAAATTTGGCTACACTCACAAGGTTTTTGGAAATACTAGGTACATGTAGTAGGTTTTGCAATTTGAAAGGTCTATTGGATAGAGATGCATGCATGAATGAATTTCCAATACGTTCAATTTTCATACCTTGGCCATTACCTCCATACACTTGCTCTGTGCCTACATAATCAGTGCCTGTTGTGAGGTTCCTTTGATCGAAGGTGAGGTGATGCGAGGCTCCAGAGTCAGGGTACCAAGCCGTGTCAGCAATAGCAGAGGGCAAAGTTAGGTAAGCTTGAGGAGGATTACTGGAGGATGCTTGACTTATTTGCTTCCGATTTGAGACTTGTTGCTGAGAATTCTGAGGAATTGCTACATTGTGAAATGCCATTGTTGGTGGTTGAATCAAATTCAGTTGTTGAGCCTCAACATTGACATATTGCTTATCAAAGCGATGATAACATTGAACCGCGATGTGGCCAATTTTACCATAGATCTGACATTGAGGTCTACTGCCTTGCCACCACGATCTGTCGGAGCCTCGAAATCCTCCTCTGCCTCGTGAGCCTCTGAATCCACCTCTACCGTAATTGTTGTAAGGAACAAAACTCTTGTCCTGTGTCGCATCTTGCGATTCACTCCGTTGAGCTACATTTGCCTGAATCGGTCCTAGATCCGTCTTCTTGAACCTGTCAAGGAGCTTTTCTTGTGCAAGTAGCTGAGTTTCGAACTCACTCTTGGACATCGGAACCGTGTTCACAATCATGATGAACGGACTGTATTCTTCACCAAGACCTGCTAATGCCGCTTCGACATATTCTTCTCTCGTGAGAGGCGCACCAAGCGCATTCAACGCATCAGAAACCTTATTTATCTTTGCCATATACTCTGCAGCTGTGGAGCCTTGCTTCTTGAACCTCTTCAACTGACTGCTTAATTTTGGATTTCTCTCTAGCCTCGAAGTACTCATGAAGAATATGTCTGAAACGCGTACTCATTTTCTACCACTCGATTCACAAAACTTTCTTCCATTAACGCTATTAGCCAAGCTACGAGGCATTGATCTTTCGATTCTCATTCTGAGTACTCTGGATTGTCAATTGCTGGTACTGTTCATGGATCTAGATGACTTTGTAACTTGTTAATCTTTGCGCACGCTAGTGCTTGCCTTCTCCATGCTTTGAAGTTATTTTCTCCAAGCTTTATCGCCGAAAACGTAGCGAAGCGAAGGGATTCTGACTCATGAAGCTCGTTTGAGCTGCTGTAGAGTTATCCATGGATCGTGAAGAGCTCTGATACCATATGAATGGTACCAAACTCTGAAGATAGAAGGAGAAGAAGAAGAGAGTAGAGAGAGAAGAAAGAAAGTAGATTTGGAATTGAGGAAATAATGAGAAGTTTCTAGAGTTAGTTACAACCGTGCCAGCTATTACAGTATTTATAGAGACATAAGTCTAACTACCTAATAGTAATTAACACTTTAACTAACTCTTAATACACTTAACAGTTGGCATTAGACTAATATTCCAAAACAGTTCTAAAAAGTAAAACACTCTTAGCAGGACACTTTAGGAATTATTAATGATACTAGATTGACAGACATAAAACACTATGTTCATTCAGTTTGTGAGAGAAAAAATTAGTTAGAATCTGTATTAGTAACTAGAAATCATGGGAACACTTAGTTCATAAAAAAATTGATGGGACTCACTTTTTGATCCAATTGATATGAACAGCATCACCCTACTATTGCAAAAAATTCGATTGTTCAGGATTTTGAAGTTATATGATCCTCTTACCGGTTCATAGATTAAGTACTTATGTCATTTTATGCAAAAGTTTAGAAACTCAATCAGTCAAGTCCAAAGAAACTCATTCACTGATTAAAATTTGTTAAGGACTAAAGTATTAAATAAAAAATTTTAAAAAACTGATTTGGAGTATTACTCTTTAGTTATTTATTATTGTTGTTAGTATTTTGAGCAGTCGATAAATTTTCTTCATATAATTTTAGGTCATAAGTTCAAAATGTAGAATTAGCTGCTAGTACTAACTTGCATCAAGTTAAACTTTACGTTACATTTTTCGGGTGCAATTGTTCCTCAGGCCAGACATTTTTTGTGTTGAGAAATAATGCTTGCAAATTTGCACCACTTTTTTATACATTTTTTAATGATATAAAAGACAAATATTCTATCTTCTTTAATTTTTTTTTATCAATCCTTTTTAATACAAAAAATAAAAAAGTTTACAAAACAGATATACACTAACAATAGTATGCAACTGCAAGTAACATTTATTCTGTTGTTTTTATTTTGAGCATCTTGTTCTATCTCTATTGAAGACACACTGACCTCCATGGATAACATAAGTAAGGTCATAGTGGCACCCTGGTGTGTCCAATACTTAACCAGCTCGAATGAGGCTAAGCTACCATCTATATTCTGTTTGTGTATATTTTGTCTGTATTGTTATGTTGTAACATTCTTCACCCCAACAACTATGACAGCTTTCTTTCTTTCTTTTTGTTCGGCTTTTGTTACTGGTTAGTTAGTTATGCCTGTGATACTCTTTTATCATGTAGCGACGTACCTACACATGTATAGACAAGGACAATGATTAATTAAATGTGCTCCCTCTCTCAATTTGCCAGCACTCTTAAGTCTCAAGATTATGCATTCATCTTATGAGGCTTCCACATTCATGCCATTTAATAAATGCCACTTATGTTCCATCATTGCTCCCGTGCATTCCTTTTGTTTCTTTCAGAGAACTTTTATATAATTAACACTACATTACATTTACCCGCTATCTATTATTTCAGATAATTGTTATCTATTATTTTTAAATTATCTATTTTTTATTATTTTAGATAATCTATCTTTTTTATTAACACTACGTTTCTTTTTTATTGATTTCCTAACACTACTTTTTAGTATTTTGTATCTAAGTTTAATTTTAGATTAATGTTATGGTGAAAGAAAAAATGATTGAAAAAAATTTTTTTTATAAAATATTATATAATTATCATGTGAGTGAAAAAAAAGTGGATGACAATTTAAAAAGTATTTTCATATAAAAAAATTTTATTTTAATCATTGAATTATAAATTGAATGATTTAATTTTAGTACGTATAAAAACATTACATTTTTAAAAGTATTGTTATTTTCTTTAAAAGTATAATCTTAAAAGATTTTCATATATCCACCGATTTGAAGGTGGTCTCTCCTCAGAGACTAAAGTCTATGCTAGTATTTATTTATTTATAGTTTGTATATAATATTCTTCTTCTCGAAAAGGTTAACAAAGTAACAAACTACCACATGCATGTCTTTGTCTCATCTCATCTAGTAATAACACCTAAAAACCCACTACCAAAATATTTATAAATTTATCCATAATCTGTAATCTCTATTATGACAAGCAACCTAGCTATACTTAGTTTTATAGTTAATAGCCACTCACATGCAATAGAATTGCAGCACCAAGAAAAGCACCTCCTATGCATATAGTTAGTTTGGACTGCACTACATTACATGCATACTTCACTTTCTTCACTTTTTTTGTTTTCACTGCAAATCCTTCTTTTAAAACACTTGCTTAGTTGCTTTCCTTCAAGAACATGGATTTTCATTTCTTCTTAAACTTTACCACTTAGAAGTTTACAAGCTTCTTCTTTCTTTAATTTTCTTCTTCTTTTTCTTTTACTTTTCTTTTTTCTTTTTTTTTTCTTTAAAGAAAATTAAAAATAAAATGTTTTCAGTTGCACCCTTGTCTACGGTTGCATCACCGGCAATGGCTCCGCCGTCACCGCCGCTCTTTGACATTGCTCCTCCGCCATTGCTGCTCGAACCTACAACAGCGCCACTGCCATTTCCTTCTCCGCCATCACCGCCGTTATTAGTGCTTCCAATGCCTTCAACACCACCTCTTACCTCGCCGCCGGTTACTTCTCCGCCGGCGGTGTCTTTGCCTACGAACTCACCGCCATCGGTTACTCAACTCCCGCCGGCGATTTCCTCGTCGCCACCTCTGCCGGAAATTCCGCTCGTTCCTGCTTCACCGTCGCCTCCGATTCCAGCAACGCCGTCTTCTCCAAATACGCCATCGCCGACGACTGCATCTCCTCCGATCCAGGCGGCGCCGTTTCCTTCGTCTCCGCCGACTCTGGTTCCGCCGTCGGTGACTTTTCCGTCAACTTTGCCACCACCATTGCCGTCGCGTAACCGGAAAGTTTCGCCGGAGGTTCCAGTTCCGACAGCCACTTCGCCACCTTCACCACCGTCATCGGAATTTTGGCCTCTAGCACCGGAAGCAGCAGCCTCTCCGCGGATGCCACAGCCTCCGGCGACCGTTTACCCTTTCACGGGACCTACATTGCCATCAAGTCCAGAATCAACGCCGCCGTCGAGTCGAAGCTTGCCGCTTGCGGTGGACATTGATAAGCACTCATCAGGGTTCGAAGTGCCAAGTGGATTCATTGTTGGAGGAATTGTAATTGGTGGCATTGTTATTGGATTTGTTGTAGCACTTTTGTTACTTTTGTTCAGGAATAGAAAGAAGCAGCAGCAGAAGAAGAATCTGCAGATACATCAATCTGAGAAATCATCACCCTCTGTTGGATCTAAGAGTAAAACACAAATCTTATTCTTCAGCTTTAATTATATTAAATTATTAATTGAAGTAGAATATAGACTCTAATTAAATCATGATAAGTATCTAGCTGTTTTTATGTTTTTAAGATATTGAATATATCTTCTTTAGTAATTAGGAGGATAATGATTAGGAAGATGTTTAAGAGGATAATTAGGATAGTATTTAGAATCTCGGATCATAAATGTTTCAATGTAAGTAGATTGATTGAACTTTATACACATTTTAGGATCTGAGTTTCGTTAGTAATTTCTTCTGCTTATATTTTCATAATCCATGTAACTCGTCTCAAACTACAATATGCATTATATTTTTAGTTATTGAGATGTTATACTAAATTATGTCATCATCAGCATCAGGTTCTCATGTCATTAAAGTGCTGCCAAATCCACCAAATCTAATAGAGGGTGGTGGAGATTTAGGGTCTATGAATGCCTCGGATTTGACTGCAATTCCAAACCATGCTACTGAAAGCCTTGCCTTTGGCTCTGTGAATGGCGGTTTCACATATGATGAGATAGTAGCAGCAACTAATGGTTTCTCTGAAGCCAATCTTCTTGGGGAAGGTGGATTTGGGTATGTATATAAAGGAGTTCTTACAAATGGAAAGGAAATTGCAGTTAAGCAGTTGAAATCAGGAAGCCAGCAAGGGGAGCGAGAATTTCAGGCCGAGGTCGAGACAATTAGCCGGGTGCATCATAAGCATCTTGTTGAGTTGGTTGGATACTGTGTTACCATGTCAGAAAGAATGCTTGTTTACGAATTTCTTCCAAATAACACATTGGAATTCCATTTACATGGTAAGCCTACAATTTATAGCAATCTCACTCTTAAAAGTTTTTCTACAATGGTGATATTTTGTGACTTGCATGTTCTGTACCCTTTCTTGCATCATAAGCAGGTATTTTGTAGTTCCATTTACCAGTTGCATGTTCCTGAAGATGATATACTGTGTTGCAGGGGAAGGGAAGCCTGTCGTAGAGTGGGAGAAAAGAATTAAGATTGCCCTGGGATCTGCAAAAGGGCTCGCATATCTGCATGAAGATTGTGAGAATTCTTATTTACCCTTCAACTTGAAGCAGAATAAACACTTTGAAGTTAAATTTTCCGTTTTAAATTCCCATTTCCCACATGAATTGATTGGAGTTATGCGTCTAATATAAGCATACTAAGATATTATGCCTTTCCAAACTAGGTCAGTAGTTTGTTCTAATTAAAAGCATCATGTGTTCATGCTTCTGCAGGTAATCCGGCAATCATTCACCGTGATATTAAAGCATCTAATATTCTTCTGGACTTCAATTTTGAAGCAAAGGTAGGGGTTGTGTTATTCACTTAAATGTTAAGTAGCAATTGTGGAAATATCCTTCAGAATGGTTGTAAGTTAAATGGACATGCCCTTTTCCTTTTCTCGTTCACCTATCATCTTATTAATAAACTCGATTAGAACAGATTTTTCCTATGTTAATAGACAATGTTTGAAGATATGTTTCTCAATTTCTTTAGAATGATAATGAGCTTGACTTTATATCAGGTTTCTGACTTTGGCCTAGCAAAGATCTTTCCCAATGCTGATGGCTGCATCACTCACCTCACCACCCGTGTGATGGGAACCTTTGGGTAAGGTCACTTTTCATCCTGTCACACATAACTGCAAGAATTGATTTGGGAATCCCTTATGATATTATGATGTTTGTTAAAGTTATCTTATGGATACGATGAGAACAGCTTCAGCCCTCAACTTAAGAATTTTATCTCCATAATTGCAGGTATCTGGCTCCAGAATATGCATCAAGTGGTAAACTAACAGATAAATCAGATGTATATTCCTATGGAGTGATGCTTTTAGAACTTATAACTGGACGTCCAGCGATCACTACAGAAGGATCAAGAAACGTGAGCTTGGTTGATTGGGTGAGTTCATCACCTCTATGATCATGATCATGTACAAATAGATGCATACACGCAAACCCACATGTTTGAAAATCTAGCTTTTAACATTTTTTTATGGATAAAATTTTTTTACCTGCTTATATTTTGCACTTTTGAAATGCTAACTTGCATATTCCTTTGATTCTTGGTCTAGTTGGGATTCTGCAAAGCAAATGTAAATTTAAGAGTCATTTTTTGTTTTTCTTTGTTCCACATAAGCTCCTTTGCTACTTAACCTTTGAGAGTTTTAAATTGATTTTCCAATATGTTTTTTTCTATTGGCACTGCAGGCTAGGCCCTTGCTTGCTCAAGTGCTAGAAGATAGTGATGATGTCAAGGATCTTGTTGATCCAAGGTTGCAGAATAATTATGGAGCTGATGAGATGAATAGAATGATTACCTGCGCAGCTGCCTGTGTGCGCCATTCAGCCAGGCTTCGACCCCGTATGAGCCAAGTAATAATCTGTTCATGGTTTTCCATTTCCATTCCTTTTGAAGTGCTTTCTTTTTTCTTTCCAACTTTGGTTTTCTCTAATAGAATAACTTATCATTAGTAGCCATGTTTTCACTGATATAAGTTCTTTATTAGATCAGGAATGTATGTATCTAACCACAAAGTTCACAATTTGTGTAACAGATAGCAGGTGCCTTAGAAGGATTGGTTTCTCTGTCGGATCTTGTAGGCGATATTACACCGGGGCATGCCCGAATATACAGTTGGCCAGAGAGTTCAACTTATGATGTCTGCTACCAACAGGACTTGAGAGACTTCAATTTGGCATTATCATCTCAAACTCAAAGTGTGCAAAGTGAAATGACTAGTGCTTATGGTCTTTACCTATCTGACTCAAGTAGTGAAGGTCAATAACCAAGTCAACACCTATAATAATACTTCAGATATGGGGCATTGACAGCATTGTGTTGTGTTGTAATTGCAAAAACAAATTCATTTTGTTATGTTCATGATGTAAAGAATGGTGTTTCCTAGAGTAGAAGACAAATTCTTAATGTTTCTATTTTGACCTACTCTATCAAAAGATTGCTTAGATTACTGAATTAGAGGTTTTCAAAGCTTGATATTTACTGAACTTGAACTCGGTTAGTCCCTATCAAAATTAAAGAGAAATGTTTTTGTTCCCGAACATAAGAAATTTAGGACAAATTAGATTTTTGTATGTTTTTGGCCAAACTATTTGAACAAATATCAATTATAATTCTTTTTTTTTTTTCTATACATTGTTGGGATTGACTTTTCAAAAAACTTTTTTTATCTATGTCTTATTTAAAAAGATCTTTTATTAATAAAAACTACTTTTTCTTTTGTTTTTTAAAAAGCAACATCTTGATAGTTTATTAAAAAAGCACATAATTTATCTTTTTTTTTTAAATAAATTTTTCAAAAATACATCCAAATGAAACAAATTTGATGAAGAGTATTTTTTTTTAATAAAAAAGTATTTTTTCCTTTAAAAAAAAAGCTAATACAAACAAGCACTAAATTGTCTTACATTTGTCCAATTTGATTTAGTCTAGTAATCAGGTAACTAGCCCGCTTAAGCAGTTAACTAGTCCGCTTAAGCAGGTGTCGGGAGTTCAAATCCCACATTGTACATACAACAATTCATTGATCAGCCAAATAATTGTCTTACATTTAAATTTGCATAGTTCACGAGTTGAGTCTTTTTCCCGATGACCAATTTGTCCAAACCCAAAGAGTAAGAAAGCTCAATCTGGGGATTTTTGTCATGAAACATTGATGAAGATTGGCACATCAAGATCAAGATTATTCCTTAAATTAAATTAAATACTCAAATAAACATGATTTGAGCTTAGTAAAACTATTCCTTCTTACTAACTGCTAACATGTTTGTGTGAATGAACCTTCTGATTAAGGAACATATTGTATTATTTTAATTTTTTTGCTTTTTAGTCCCCTCTCTGAATGAACCTTCTTATTAAGGAATGAAAATTCAGTGGAATTTGATATGCATATGTTTAATTGAACAATGTGTCAATTTGTATTCAAGATGAAAAATCATATCTTGTGAATTTCAATATGCTTTTTTTTTGTAAACTAGTACAATCTGAGATGAACATTTAACAAATTGACGAGGCCAGGAATAAAAACATGAGTGAGATTTATAAGCACTGAATTAAGACTTGATGCTTCTCTGTGTTTACTTGAGTGGTAGAAAAGATTTCACCCATTGTTTCCACTGAGCATCCTGTTGTTGCTCAATCCAAGACAAGAAACAACTATCCAGCAAGCAGAAGAGGTTGACATATAGGAGCTGATACCTTACAGGTACATACCGGAAATTCGCAACCTGAACGATGGGCCATATCCCTCCTTCTAGGATAAACGCGGGGAGAAAGTCTCGCTTCACATCTTCTTTGATTTGGGGAATATTCTTTCCGGTAGAAAGGCCCATGTAAGTGAAAAATGCAATTAAATCCAATGGCCCGAAAAGGAACCCGTCGATGGCAACTTTGGAGGCAACGAAGCGGAAGGAATCTGGTTTGAGCATGAGTCTCAATCTTATATATCTATCCAAGCCTTCGTACCTACAACAATTAACATCAAAGAATAAAAAGAAGAATTAAAAAGCTGATATTTTCAGTAGCCAACACCACCACACCCTTTTAGATGTACTATCAACAATCAACATCTGTGGATCATAGTTCTTATAAGTGTCTATTTCAGTCACATAAATGTGGAACACAATGTTTAGTGCGAAAAGATGTATGCGATTCGTGAAGCTAACATGTTGATTAGACATTTCTAGAGCTGCAAGCCACACCTATTTAAATTGCGATCATCAGATGCCTTCTACTAAAAGCAATGCAACACTTACACCGAAATTTTACACCTACTTTAACTACAATTGCCAAATCTGTCGAAACAATATATATGGAGAGGTCAAAGTGATAGAAAGGGTGAACCGAATGAGTGAGAAAAGTAAATTAAAACTGCACCATCCTCGGTGATCAGACATTGTGTGCTACAGAAGCGGAAAGAAATCCCATAATCAGAGCCCAAATAGAAGCTTTAGGCCCTGAGCAGATGAGAAGTTCACCACACTAATCCCTCAACGTGTTTAATAAGAGTCAAAACGGCTAGTCTATAGAAAGTGTTAGGATTGAAACTAGTTTGCAGCTTTGAAATAAAACTCGGTAACCTGTTTCCCAATTGGCATATATGTATCACGGTTCACAAAGTGAATAACTAGCCATGATGATTTAACAAGCAAATGCGGGTTCAGCATCTCAAAATCAGATTAGAAACCATCCACAATAAAATACTGTCAATGCTCAAGCACACAACACAATTGACAAAGTAATGCTATTTACCAGTAATGACCAACTGGGCCAACAAAGCCTAACCCAAACAAGCTGGTCGTAGCCACCCGCTTCCAGTTGATCTTGAATTCTTCATCATCATCCTACCAGAAACAATGTGAAGTTTTATGAGTACTAAAACAAAATCACCATTAATTAACAATCTCTCACATTCACTACTGTCATAGAAAGAAAGGTCAAAGTAATAACAAAAATAGCTTTAACCAAAAATAGCAATGTCAGACTCCAAATAAATATATGATAATAGTAACAGCTTTAACCAAAAATACTTAATTTGATACAGAAGCTTCTATGAATAATAATAATAATAATAATAATAATAATAATAATAATAAGTTCTAATCTTTTCTAAAAATTAGCAATATCAGACTTAAAAAAACGAGTTATGCTAGGTGTACACCAAAATCAGCCACCAAATGAGCCACCAGTGTATAATACACATAAAAATACAAAATATATGTATAGTTTAACTTGTTTTTAGTGTGTATTTTGTATTTTGATGTGTATTATATACCAATGGCTGATTTGGTAGCTGATTTTGGTGTACAAATAGAATTATTGTAAAAGAACCATATTCCACTTTAACCAAAAGGCAAGAACCATGGCATTGGTGAAGGGGCAAAAGAACAAGTTACAAGGCTCAATGCAATCTTGTCAGTTAACAGGCATGCATGATACTCTTCCCACTCTTAAACTAAATTTATGTCCAGACTCAGTGATTCTATCTTCCATTTCTTTCTTTTTCTTCTTTTTTTTTTTTTCTTTACTTTTTATTTTTATATATGAACTATCATGTGAACCACAAATCCAACCAGCATACAACTATCAATTCACACAAACAAAAACTAATGAAAATAGAAAAGAATGCTCAAGATATTTTAATGTGCTTGCATGTGATATTAAATTAAAATGGATTTTACTTTTTACCTGAATTTGATGAGTGTGGGCAGTGTTAGGTGTAGAAAAGCTATGAGTGACAGCTTGAGCAGCAATGTCACCAATACCCCATATGATTCCTGAACTGATTACCTGTGTCTTAACAGGGTGAACAGCCAAGCAATTTTGGTACCATTTCCACAACCTGAGCATAATCACAACTCACAAAAATTACCACAATCTATAAACCCTAATTTTTTCACTAATTTAAATCCATCCCCTTTTTGAAGACCCCTAACACTGACAAAGAATGGGGTTACGGTAATTCTAAAGACATTTGAAGAACGATTGAAAAAATGTGTTCTTTTTCTTTTTGTTTTCTTCTCTTTGGGGGTTATGATGTTCTTTTCTTGGGCTACGCAAATTCAGTTGAATTCTTAGGAACTTCGTTCGAAGAGAAAGAAGAAGGAGAAGAAAAAGGGATAAGCTTTGGAGAGAATCGGGGGGGAATTGGTCAGATTCTGCTATTTTGTTTTTGATAATGGAGGAGGTGCCGATTCTCAGATTCAACGACGAAAGAGGGGACAAGGGTAAAACTGTCTTTCCGTGAATTATCAAATATGGGCTGGGCTCTGGCTTGGGTCATTATTGGGCCTATAAGCCTACCGTGGTTAGTCTCATTTGGATCAGATGGTTATGTGGCCCAAATCAAATGGGCCTTTTTTATTTCTTTTTTATGTTGTTTTAGAAAGATGATCTTTACCATGTCAAAAAATAAAAAGAAAAGAAAGATGATCTTTCATGTCCAAAATGCAGAGCCGAGTAGCTACATGCGAGTCGATTCGGATCGCTTGTAAATTTGGGCGAATTGAGTCAGTAATATCACAGATTATTTAAAAGTGAGTCAATTTGAATCAGATCGTAGAACTCGCGAATTAGACAGATTCAAGTCGAATAAGTACGGATTGTCTCGTCTAGCTTCTTTTTCCCTTTTTTTCCTAGTTTTTATATTTATATATAGTCTATTTTGCTACATAATTTTTTTAATTATTTTTAAAATTTTATATAATTTAATATGAAAATATATTAATATGTGATAAATATTTTTATTTTGTATGAACATAAAGTAAAAAAGGATTAAAATTATACAATAATCTTATTTTTTTAAGAAAAATAAAATAAAAAACTAATTAAACGAGTTGACTCGTGAACTCGGACGAGTCGAGTCTGGTTGGTTTGAAACTTCCTTAATTCGTTTAAAATAAGGGTTAACTAGTTTTTTTTTTATTTTGGCTCGTCGTCTGGGACGGACTTGCTCAAATCTAGTCCGCCCGCCCGCCTGTTTGACGGCTTTACCAAAATACTTGAAAAACAATTTATTTAAACTATAAAACAATTAAAAACCATGTAAAACAAATAATTAAAACGCCCGTCTAGACAAAAAAATAAAAATAATATATAATTAAGGAGTAGTAATTAAGGTTTAGAATGGGTCAGGCTACTCGACGGGGGCTCATGGCTTGACTCGTTTTAGGCTCGGGTCGTCTTGTTTTAGTTAATAAATCAGGCTTGGACTTTTTATGAAGCCTATTTGTTAAAAAGATTAGGCAATGAGCTTTGAGAAAAGTCTATAAATCTCGTTGGATTGGCTCGTCAAAATATTGTTTTTATAAAAAAAAATTATATTAATTAACTTAAACTTTCAATTATCCTTTCATAATATAAAAAAGCAAAACAAAAAGCTAAGAATACCTAAGACTAAAGTCAAGATTATAACTTCTTCTTTTGAATTTATGTTTATGGACTGTAATTTGATTATAAGTATCATTATAATATATGATTAATAATTGACACATAAATGAATTATGATTCATAAATTATGTATATATTTCAAGATACATCTAATGTTAATTAATTTAGATTTTCTATGTTTATTATTGAGTTATAATTCATGAAATCAATTTAAGATAAGTTTGCGGGCTTAATCGGCTTTTAAATATATCGAACTCGAGCTTAAAAAAAAAAGTCTATAATAAATAATAAATCTAGACTTAGATTATATATTTACAATATGAACCAAGCTCGTCTAAATCAAAGCTCGGCGACTCGACTCAGCCCATTCCTTTCCCATCGATAATGCAGCAAAGGGCAAAGGCCTTAACTTAGTGGTTGATGCGCAACCAGATTGGATTCTCAGCTAGGAAGAACATATAATGTGTGTGAGTGTGCGAGTCTGTGAGCGGAGAAACTCACGATTTGGGGTTGTGGAATCCACTTAAAGAAAAAAAAGTGGTAATATCCATCTCCAATATATATTATCAATCATAACAATCATATTTGCTACAAAATTTAATTATTGCAATATAAAATAATATAAGTATTTCAAAATAATATTATGTACTATTAATCTAAAAGAATTTTACATAAATAATTAATTGTGTACTATTTTATAGGAAAAAATATTTTTAAATTTATTATTTAACAAATTATCTAAATGTATAAATTTAATTAAATTTAAATAATATCTTAAAATTTTAAATAAAATACAAAAATCCTAAAGCGGAATAAAATTAATAAAGGAATATGCGGTGATATTAGAGTATTTAAAACATTTTTATTAGAATGTGGTCAAATTCATTTATTTTGTCAAAATATAACTCCATCCCTTCTCATTAGTGTGGTCAAATAATATTAACTGAAAGCTTGCAAACAATATTTTTTGGGAAAAAAATATAGCAGTTGTAATCACTTAATGTGATAATCCACTTGGCATGTTCTTATTGGTTAGAACACCTCAACCTACGTGGTTCATTCACTTTTCTTAAACTCAAGCAGCCAAAAACATGAATTTTAATTTTATTTTATCAATCGGTAACCGACCCTACTCTGTTCACTCCTACAATTTAATCCAATCAATCTAGAAATAATCATAATAATTTTAACAATTTGTTAAGGGTATCATTTCTTACCATAAAATATTAAAAGTAAACAATTCAAAATATATAAATTAACTTAATCCTAGTAAAAATTATCAATTTTAAATAATTTTATGAAACCAATTCAATTTTTGGTAAATATTAAAATAGCTTATATCCTTCGAAATTAAAATTATTCGCATTTAAATCTTTGATGTCTTTCATATTTAGAAATGTAGTTTTTCTTATTAAAAAAATTATCGGTGATGTTGAAATTTCATTATTTTTTAATATAACATATCATTAATTATGTGTATTAAATTCTTTATTAAATGTCTATTATTTATTACATATATAATGTAAATTAGGAAGAATTTGATATACAATTTTTATGAATATATTTCACTATATATAATTTATAAAAAAGTATTAACTCTAAAAATTAAATTTATTATCTTTTGATTCTAGCATAATGTATTTATTATTTTAGCTAAAATCAATTTTTTATTATTGTCTATATTTAACTTATAAAATGTAAATTAGTGTATATATAATATAAATATAAATAAAAGAATAAAATGAAAATGTTATTTTTATTTTTTAAAAAATATTTTGCTGTTTGGTGAAGAGAATGATGATGAAAAACTATGAAAGTATCTGAAATCCACCGTTTCATTGAAAAAATGGCTTGCCCTCTCTAAAATATCTAAATTTCTCAGTTAACCCTCTCTTTCTCCCTTTCTACTATAAACCCTAACCCTTCCCTTCTCCGATCCGCTACTCTCTCTCTCTCGTGTCTCTTCGATTCAAGGTTCATTTCACTCTCAACCCTATCAAAATTTCAATTTTTTATTTTATCCTTTTCTGTATTTTTTTTTTTTTTTAATTATTTGAGGTGAAGCTGTTTCCAATTGATCCATTGCGGGGTTTTGATTTTTTTTTCCCTTTAAATTCTTGGTCGCAGGGTAGTCCCATTCTCGCTACGGTTGACTTCACTAGATCTAGAATTGTTCAGAGAGAAAGTTAATTAACGATATGAAGAACACGGAGCGGGTTGCGTTTTTGGCTTTAGCAGGTTTGCTTTTATTGTTGCCTTATTCTTATGAATTCAAGGTTTCTTGCTTTTCAGGAACTATAGTTCAATGCATTTTTTGTTTTGTCTGAAATTGGGTGGGTTTTGTTCTGAGAAAGGTTTCAACTTTTACTATTTAGATTAGTGTATGATATGAAATGTTAATGTGCTTGTTTAGTGTGAAATGTTGATGATGCTAATATGAAAATCTTATTTGATTCCATTGGTGTTTCTTGAATGCTGATCATTATACATTAATGGCATTTTATTTGTCATGGCAGGTTTAACCTTAGCACCGCTTGCTGTGAAAGTAGATCCGAATTTGAATGTCATTATGACTGCTTGCCTGACCGTGTTTGTGGGCTGTTACCGTTCGGTCAAATCGACCCCACCAACTGTAAGTAGTTTTCTTTCTTTGTTAATGCCAATTCTATGCTTTGCATATCCTTTTTGTGGCTCAAGATTTAGACATTCGATCTCACTGATTCGTGCTGGGTATGATTACGCAGGAGACAATGTCCAATGAACATGCGATGCGGTTTCCTTTTGTTGGGAGTGCGATGTTATTGTCCCTTTTCTTACTCTTCAAGTTTCTCTCCAAGGACTTGGTGAACACTGTATTGACAGCCTACTTCATTGTGCTGGGGATTGTTGCATTATCGTATGATGTTTTCCTTTTGTCCAATGTACTTGCTTATATGGTCAACAGTCTTTTTTGGATATATTTGCTGCTGATTAGACGTTTGCTTTTCTAATCTCTACAGGGCAACATTGTTACCATCTATCAAACGGTATCTGCCAAAGAAGTGGAACGAGGATGTCATAGTCTGGCGCTTCCCGTATTTTCGATGTATTTGACATGATGCCTTCCTCTTTAATGATTGCTATGATTTTCCATAATATTTGAATTGATGACTGTTATGGTACTGTGATGTACATCTATATTTTGGATAAGAGGTTTGACCAAGTAATACAACAAATATACTAATTTATTTAGCCATCATTAGTATTCCATAATAATTAGAAAGGGTGTCATGCTCTGATTAGATAAAAAAAAAAAATCTTAGCTTTGCTTATTAAAGAATTCTTCTATTTGAATTTACTTTTTTTTTGTTATGTACCATTAGTAGAATCATTAATCATTGTCTGGTTGCAGAGCTTACTACCTACACTCTTAATTTCTTTACGTGCTGTTTAGTATCATGATGGTGATGATGTTGATAGGATTATGCACTTTCATTATGGTGTTTTTGCTGCTGTTAGCTGCTTGCTACATTTGATCTGGTTGACCTTATCTGCTTCTATCATGCAGAATGATGTTTTTACTTTCTCCTTTCTTGCACAGCTTTGGAGATTGAGTTTACAAGATCACAGATTGTTGCTGCAATCCCTGGAACATTCTTTTGTGTGTGGTATGCCATGCAGAAGCATTGGCTGGCAAATAACATATTGGGTCTTGCTTTCTGTATTCAGGTTTGATTCTTCATTCCTTAGCAGGCTTGATAACAAAATTAAATAAGTCCTTTGTATATCCTTATGGCTGTCCATGTAAAATTGAAAATCAGTTTTTTAGTGCTTAATACATCATAATTGACACCATTGATTCCATCTCTGATGTTTCCAGGGAATTGAAATGCTATCTCTGGGATCTTTCAAGACTGGTGCTATTCTCTTGGTAGGCTATTTTTCTTTTCTCCATTCAGAAAATGCTGACAAAATTTTCCTTTCCCCCCTATTTTGGCTTAAATAAAATGAAATACGATAAAGGGCATTCATCTTGATTGAAAATAATCTCGCTCTAGTTCATTCTGATATTTGCAATCTAATGTAAGATTGTAGATATTTCTAATTGAAAATGACATTTTATTCCATGCTGGTATAATTAGATCTTTGATGATTTTTTAGAAGATAAATGATATGCTTTTCACCGTATCATTCATTTTTATTTCTTTTTTTACTGTATGTCTTTTGCAGGCTGGTCTATTTGTATACGACATCTTCTGGGTTTTCTTCACTCCTGTTATGGTCAGTGTTGCAAAATCTTTTGATGCTCCAATAAAGGTAAAAGGCTTACTTATTGAAATGGAAACTTCTGTTATCTATCTTCATTTGAATTTTTATAGGTAGTGACTAGTGTCACTCACATGTTTAATCAAATGAGTTTCTTCCTGATGTCATAACTTACAATTCCATTATATTTTCCAGCTTTTGTTCCCCACAGCAGATGCTGCAAGGCCGTTTTCAATGCTTGGACTTGGTGATATTGTTATCCCTGGTATGATGAGTCTCTCTCTACATATTCATTTTATGAAATTGTGCTGTAATGATTTAGCGCTGTTCAAAGTACATATCTGATATTAGACTCTGTTAAGCTATGTTTAGATGTTTTTTGAGATAACGAGACGGAATTGAATACCAAATTTTATTGGAAACTTCCTGGGATGCTATGGTACATAAAATCCCCACGAATTTACTAAGCCAGGTGTGAGGAAACCTGTGCTTTGACTGGAACTTTAGCAACCACCTGGTTTTAGGATGAAATGACGTAAGAAATTTAGCATCTT
>JASCZI010091527.1:9103-24305 GCA_036250425.1 Stylosanthes scabra | reverse complement strand
TCCAAAAACTGATTGGTTTAAGGTATCAAGTGACAAGGCACTCCTTGGATTTACTGTCCCAAGCCTCTTTCCCTGACATAGAAACACCACAAGCATATAACTAGGAAAAACTTGTTGAGTTTTCTTTTAATTGGTATCCCAGTCATTGATGCTCAAAGTCTTATTTCTTTGTATGCTTCCCCTTTTCTTTTTCTCTTTTCTTTCGATATTTCTTTGCTGACCTCAAGGAAAATAATTCATGGGTAATCTCATAATAATTCTCTAAGAAGAGGTCTCAAAAGAAAATCATTCCCTTTCACAATCAGAGGTTTGATTCATTCATCACAATGGTCTCCTTTTAAAGAGTATTTCCTTAGCAAAACTCATCATCTCTTGAGTACATTTATAGCTCATGTTTTACATCAAGGTCACTCAAGAGAATTAGTCATGGCTTTTATTCAATTCAAAACAACAGAAGCTAAACATGCAAGAGAAAACATAAACCACACTCAAACAACACACTCAAAGAACACACTCAAACAGATAAAGAAGATAAGAGAAGGGATAGTTAGGGAGAGGACAAAAGAGAACAGAATACCTCACTTTTGTTTTTTACCCTCTCACTCTTTGTTTTAAGCTCATTTGCCTAGCCTTCATCCTCATCTTCATCATCATCATCATCATCGTCATCTTCATCTTCATCTCTTCTTGCCTTTCCTTTGTTTTGTTCTTTTGCTCTTTGTGCTGCTGCCTCATCAAGAATCCATTGATACCTTTGTCTTTCAAACCGCATCTCCTCTTCCCTTTGTCTATTGATTTTCAGATTCTGTTACTGTCACTAGGCTTTTTTTTCAGGCTCAAACTTAGGCCTGTTATTATAAGTAGGCTTTTTTTCATGTTCGAGTCTAACTTATTTAAAAGCCTGCGTCTACTACTATTATTATTGTTGTTGGAACATAATTACCCACACCACATTATTGTAAAAAGAATTCAATGGTTGTAGATTTTCTTCTTGGAACGGTGGAACCCGTTATAATCAACAAATTGCAAATTGTTGCAAAGAAGTGTACTGGGCTCATGGTTATAATTTCAGTGTTGGGAGAGCTAGAGCCAATAACGAAAACCTCAAAGTGCCCAAGAAGTTCACCATGAAACCACCAGGACCAGCATGTTATTAGGGTATTGTCTTTTTTACCAAACTCTTCATTTCTCAAGTTTTGAGATTGATTGAAAATACATGTGAACTCAATGTCTTATATCTTAGATGAAATAATTAATTTTTTGTTTTAAATATGATAATTAACTATATTTTTAACTATAGGCTTGAAGGGAGTGTGCACTGCTTTAGAATGAAAAATCACAAGAATATTTTTAAAAAACTTGCTATATGAATTATAAATAAAAATAATTTTCACTAAATACAATTCAAAATTTATAATTTATTATAAATTATATTTAAATAATATATCAGCCATTAATCACATATAATATAGTATAACTATACTTACTCTTTTTTTTAAAAAATTTTACTATTGATTATTTTTTTTTGGTTTATCATAAATTAGTAGTTATATAAAAATAATTTGACGGGCCGGCCCAACGAGCTTTATAGGATTTTTTTTAAGCCTGTGGTCTAGTCTGTTTATTAAAAAGGCTTTACAAAAAGCCTAAGTCTGACCTGTTTAGTAAAATGAGCCGAGCCGAGCCACAAGGCCTCGTCGAGTAGCCCAACCCATTTCCATCCCTACCCTCAATAGATGAAGAATATTCTTTTTGTGTAGTAGAATATTCTATTAAATTTATTATTTTTCTCATTATAAGAACTTTGAAAAATTGGATATTGTATAGAGACCTAATTGAAAGAAAAAAAAAAGTATAGTGCCTAACATGTCAAGATTGTCATCGGAGGACAGTTATATGCTTTATTTTTTATTATTACACTTATTTTCATATTTTTTCATTTTTCAATTTTTTTCTTCTAAATTTCATTTTCATTCGGGTATTCGATTACTTACACTAATCCAACCCCTGGTTTAATCGGTTCAAATTGATTTAGGTCCACTATAAAAACCTCGAATTCGATCCAATTCAAATCAATTAAAATTTAATTAGTTCAATTCTCATCAAGGTTCAGAAAACCGGACCGATCTCAGGACCGGTGAGGTGACTGGGTTAGAGGTTCAAAGATTCGACCGGGGTCGGACAGGTTTATTTAAATACAATGCATAAAATAAAATTATTAAACATAACTAGTCTATTTTTTTCAAAATAAGTTCACATTCAAGTTCAAATATTAAAATTCATAATAACATACCAGAATCCACCTTCAAATTTATCAAGTTCTAACATGAAAAAAAAAACAAAATAACAACAAACAACAGTTCAACAAAAAAATAAAGACTACACATAGCAGAATCATCATCAAGTGACCCAATGTCTACATCAAAAGCACTCAAACGAAGTCCATTATCATAAGCTATATTAGAAGGCTCCATGACAACATCAGGCATACCAGCATCAATTTCCATGTCTCCCCCATCTAATAAAATAAAATAATAAGTCAAAAACAATTGAAAGATTTAAAATTTAAAATGTATTTATAATTGAAACAACTCAAGAATTATTATTTTCACTCGCCATTAGGATACGAAGGCATAGCATTATCTGTGTATATTAAACGTTCAAGCCCTTCAATGTCTCCATTAGTAAACTCAGGATCATCTTCATTTTCCATAATCGAGTAATCTACCGTGTCAATGCTCTGAATATCAATCGGATCAAGATTTTTCTTCTTCCGTTGAGATTGAGATTGAAGGCGTAGATTGTAGGTTACACAAACAATATCATTTAGCCTCTGATGCTCTAATCGGTTCCTCCTCTTAGAATGAATTTGTTCAAAAAGACTTCAGTTCCTCTCACATCCAGATGAAGCAGACGTTTGATTAAGAAGGCGAATTGACATCTTTCGCAAATTAGGAGAACTCCCACCATGTAGCCTCCACCATTCACCTACATAAATAAAAATAATATTACCAATTACAACACACTATTTAGTATTTACAAAGGCATCAAACTAAATTGAAACTAATGAAATAGTTTACCAGGTTCAAGAATTTTCACGGCTCTCAAAACACTTGGTCGACCAAAGCTTTCTTTATGATCTTGATACTTCATTCTATTTATTCCCCCTCCATTGTAAGTATTCAAACCAAGGTTCTGAAAACCGGACCGGTCATCGAACTGTTCAAGTTATCGGTTAGAGGTTTTGTAGGTTCAACTGGTCCAACCGGAGGTTCAACCGTTTTATAATCAAATAATATAAAATGAATATAAAGATATAAAATTAATTATATCATCATATAGATCTTAAATGGTTTTCTAAATTTAAAGTACTAAATCAATTAAAGTGCTATAATCTAACTCAAATACAATACACAAAGTCAGTATTAAGTATTTTTATATTAAAATAATTATTATTTTCATATTTTAATAATTTATTAATTAGTTTATACATATTATATTATTATATACAGGTATTTATTGAAAAATAATATTAGTAAATATTACAATCATAGAAAAAATTAAAAATAAGTTAGTGAAAATTAAAAGGAATAAATAAATATAAACAAGTTGGAATGAAGATTGTAATATAATTAATACTTTGCCTTCATATGTTCGAATGCTTGTGTAGCCTGGTGGCTAACATGCCTTTTATCTCCTTGGAGGACAGGGCTTTGAAATCCAACTCTGACATTTTTGAGTTAATTCTTTTCTTTGAGAGAAAACCGGCCGGGTCTCAGTTCGGTCTGACCAAACGATTTTCGACCGGTTCACCGGTTCAAATCCGATTTTCATAATGGCGGTTTCTATATAGCTGATCCTCCCATGCTGCTATGTCGTGTGCCTGTTGCCGCCGCGGTGAATATGTGAGGTGCTAGGGTTTCTAGAACCTTGCTCAACGTTTAGGGTTTGTGGTGTAATTATGAATTTGTGATTTTGATTTAAGTCTTACGATTGAGAATTTCAAAAACGACGTCGTATTAAACAAAAACAATTTTTTTAAAAAAAAAAAAAGACGAACCTCAAAAAACCGATACTATGTTGACTGTTAAGCGTCGGTTCGACCAGTTTTCTCCCCGGTCTTATGCTCCCTTTCCATTGGACCGGACCAACTAAAGGAACGGTCTCAATTTTTCTGATCGAACCAGCCGATCCGGTTTTGAGTACAATAATTCTCATTTTTCTTCAAGTCCAAACCAACCTGACTTGTGAACACTTCTGGTGCAAATGATAGGTAAGTCCATGTACAATACTCTGCAATGGCACATAGGCCATGTTCCCTCTAAATCGAATGTCCAAAATTCCCAAAATTCAAAAACAACTTTTGTTTGCAAATCGAAATTCTAATAACAACTATTGCTTTTAATTTTCAATGCACTACCTATGGATACCCGCCTCTTTCACTATATTGACATGCTGGTAGATGAGTTGCATGACTCGTGGATAACCATCCTAGCCGTCTCCCTTGCCTCATTATGATATTCTCCTTCGAATGAATAGTTTTACCTAACCCCAATGCCATCCATCGCCTCGTCTCCTTATCATCATTCTTTTTCTTTCTCTTTTCTTAAATGAAATTGAAATAGAAGAAGTGTCGCCGTTGCTGCTACAGCGAAGAAGGATAGAGGATGAGGAGAAAGAGTAGATTGAAGAAATAAAAGGAGGAGGAGGAGGAGGAGGAGAAGAAAGAAGAAGATGAAGACATTGTTGCCGTCGCAAAAAGAAAGGAATGAGGAAGAGAAGAAAGAAGATGACAACACAAATATGAAGAGGAAGAAAAAGATGAAAAAAGCGTGCGAACAATAATGACTTGGTTGGATTAATTGAACAAAATAGATGTCCATATAGAATCTTTAAAATATGATGTTTAACCACCAAGATGGTTAATTTCCCTTTTTGTCTCCTGTTGACAAGTGGCAAAAAAGAAGGAAATCTCTCCCTTTGTGAGGATGATGCGTGTCCCTAGAAAAAGCAAAACAATTAATATTAAAATCTGAAAGTTTCAAAGTTTCAATTTGATCGCCTATTTTTCAAAAGGTTTCAGTTTCAAAAAATATTGGGTAGCTCAAAAGTTATGTGCATACCCCTTTCTCTCACTCTTCTTTCACTATCTCCTTCATTGTTGAGACAAATGAGTTGAAGAGCAGTTACAGATGCAGCAAAATGGAAGAAGAAGGGAGTAAGTTTCCTGATCCATTGATGGCTTCGAACAACTTGGCATCTTTTTCAACCACCTCCACCTTTAGTTTCAAGTTCAGCTAGGTTAGTCTCTCTCTTTCTCTTCCTTCAACCTCCGTCTTCTTCTTTTATTCTTCATCCTCCATTGAAGACTTGTCCCATAACCTTCCTTTTCTTCAGAGCACAAAACGGATTATCTCATAAGGAATGGGTGCTATCCCAAACGAAGAAGAGTAGTAGGAAGAAGAAAGTAGACACAAAAAACACTAAAAAGGGCCAAAGAAGCTTGAAGATGGCTACGGAATTAAAGAGGATAGCCTCAAAATAAATCAAGTGCAAAATTTTATAATCAATGAAATTATCATGTTAGAACATCAGTTAGGCTTAGTGATGTACAAAAATTCATGTTTGGAGTTTAAATCCTCAAAATAGAGTTTATGTACATTGTAGCACCTCCAAAACCTAATTCCCGCACTCAAATTTAGAAAGGTTGAAGGTTCTTTAAACCTTTGGAAAAGTATAAAACCGGGAGTTTAGGCCCGGGTCGTCTCTCGTGGAGGTTGCAATTAGATTGATCAATGGGGAGGGGGATTTTGAAGGCAATTTAATGAGAATCAATCAACAAGTAATCAAGATCATAAGCAAGTGATATTAAATGAAATTAATAAGCTATCTTGGCTAGGATTGAGTATTAAGGATCACTATCCTTGCCACCAATTAGGAATCATGATAATTTTTAAGAGTAAACCTAATTAGTTAACCTCTACAAATTGAGGAAAGTCAACTAGGCTCAATCAACCCCAACTACAATTCCTAACCAACTCACTAATTAAACTTAATAAAGATTATCGTTAGTGAAAACAAGGTTAATTGAACAACTAATCCCAATCACAAGTCCTAATCAACTTACAATTTTAATTAGTAAAATATTAATGTTAGCAAAAACAAGGCTAACCAAACAACTCTCAATTATCAATCATTAAGAACAATTGTGACTCAAGATCACCCTAATTCTCAATCCCAAACCAAGTGTAAAATCTACTCTAAAACTATAATAGGCATTTAATCAAACACATGATAAGCATATTCAAATATAACTTGCAATTAGCTAAAATCTACCTCTATTAATCATCAAACTTGCAAGAAAACTAAAATCACTATCAAGAAGCATAAATAACTAATACTCATGAGAAAATCCATTCAATAATATCAAATTAAAAGTTCAACATAAAGCATTCATGAGTATGCACAACAAGTAAGCAAGAGTATGAGGAAGTGAAAATATAACTAAAAGAGAGTTAAGAGAAGATAAAAGTAAAGATGATTCTTGCAAGAGATAACAAAAATTAAACTAAAACTAACTTAAACTAACTAAAATAACCCTAATTCTAGAGAGAAAGGACAGCTTCTATTTCTAGAAACCCTAAAACAACATAACACTAATTACCCTATACTCTCGTCATCTTTCTCTCTTGAATCTCCTCATTAAAATGCTTCAAAATCTGATGCTTGAGGCCTTTTTGGAGTCCAAAAACAAGGGCCAACGTTTTTTTCATTAAGTGTGGCATGTGCTGGTCAAGATGTGTACACAGCAATAGTGTGTACACACCTCTACAACTTTGACAACTTTCATTTCTTTCTTTATTCTTCATGAATTTCTCTCAACTTTACATGTTTCCTTCATTCCTTTTAAACCATCACTGCCTCCTAAATTTGAAATACATTGAACAAACGCATCACATCATTGAGTTTTATAAAAGTGAATTAAATTTGACAATTAAAAGATTAAAAAAGCATGTTTTTCACATTTAAATATTAATTTGGAGAAAATTCACAAAATCCTCAAAATCACAAGGATAAGTGTAAAATAAGTTGATAAAATCCATTCTTTTTCACACAAAATTAACGTAATAATATGAATTTATCACTTAACGCTGATTCTGTGGTTTCATTTTTGAAATTCAGAAGTCTTTCTGTGATTTTATTTTTGAAATACAAATAAATTTGGGTTCGGTGATTTCAATTTTTTTCTTTCAAAAGTTTCAAATTTATGATTTTTTAGAGTAATGGTTGTTGCTATTGGGGCAGATCAAATAGAACTTGCCTTCAACAAGTGGGCTGATGTGAACGCCACAAAACTGATGTGGAATCTATGAAAGAGGAAGAGAGCCACTGATACTATCATCATTATTCATCATAAAGAATCTGAATTCCAAGGTTGGTTGCTTTCTCCACTTTCTAAAATAATGTGTACACTTTAAACTGACTAATTTACCATTGTGCCACGGTTTGTAAAACTTATTACAAAAATGCCACTGTTTTGAAACATATTACCCAGCTGCCATCATTTTGTCACGGTGGCAGCTGGGTTTTTTTACCAAAGCTGACTCGGATGCGCCAACATGCCTAGCGCCTTCAACTGTGGAGGCGCCAAACCGGGTAGCGTTTTCAGCATGGAGGCGTGTCCACCTAAGGCGCTACGTTGGAGGAGGCGTGACACGCAAAAGCACCTCTTGCCAAGTGTCACGAAGCTTGAAGGCGCCCCTTCCCCACGCCTATTTACAGTGAACCTTGAGACGCGTTCATGCAATTGCGGCTTATTCCAAGCATTGCATTTTCCATGTTCTCATGTATTTGGTACACTCTTAATAAAGGATCCATTTTCAACCACATGCAACCCTCATTCTAAAAATTAAATAATTAAAACTTAAAATTTTAAATTACAAGGGTGGAAGAGTCATGGATAAGCATTGACGACAATCTCCAAAATTTAAATTTTGCATTTAACTTGTTATAGTGATCATATATAATTTCAACAGCAGAAATAATGAGAGACATATATTATAGGAGGTATATAAGAACCTAATTAGTATTAAGGAGGATCCTTCTCAGTTGAGGAGTGGAGAAGATGAGTTTTTTGGCTTGGTGCTTTGTAAAGCTTATTATAAACTATCTGTTGAGATTTTAGTCGGTGTCATTTAGTACATATGAACTTATTATATGAATTATGTATCATGTAACTTTTGTTTTAGATTGAACAACACCATAAGTTGTGATCTCTAAGTAATTTAGAGGCAAAGCAAGTTCGACGTGAAAATAATTCTTTTTTATATTATTTAAATGGAATATTCTTCCACATTCCCCTACGAGGGCTGCAACTTTTGTCATCATTAATTATCTGGCTTGTAGTGAATCCTTTTTACTAAAAAGGATTCAATTAAAGAAACTTTAATTTTTTTTTTCTTTTAACCTCATATATACATACATATTAACATATCCAAGTAACAAATATGAGGAAAAAGATGCATGTATATATACGCGTCATACCTGTCAAATAGTGCTTATCCAATGCTACAAAACATTGTTATGTCCTTCGAAGCCAAATAAGTGTGGGGATAGGGTGCCTTCAAGCTTCGCAACATTGGGCAAGAGGCGCTTTTGCGTGTCACGCCTCCTCCAACGTGACGCCTTAGGTGAACACGCCTCCATGCTGGAAACGCTACCCGGTTTGGCGCCTCCACAGTTGAAGGCGCTAGGCGTGTTGGCGCATCCGAGTCAGCTTTGGTAAAAAAAACCCAGTTGCCACCGACACGGTGACAACTGGGTAATATGTTTCAAAACAGTGGCATTTTTGTAATAAGTTTTACAAACCGTGGCACAATGGTAAATTAGTCCTTTAAACTTCAAATATAACTTGCTGTGCTAATGGCTTGGCAGTGGCATTTATTTATATATATTTTTGTATACTTGGATGGAATTTGATTTGTTTAATTTTGGGATAACTACTGTTTTGGTCTCAAGGTTTCACGCAAAATCGATTTCGTCCTCAAAATTTATTTTTCATTCAAATTGGTCCCTAAAATTAAAATTTGTATTAAAATTATCCCTCAATTTTTTTAATACAAAAATGCCCCTAATTTTATTACTGTTAATTATGCAGATTTTCTTTAATAATTAATTAAATAAAGAATTAACTAAATAAATAAATACATAGAAAATTCACTTTTAATTAAAACTAATTAGACACACTTGGATTATTTAACACTAAATCCTTTTAATTTATTAAATTACATATACTACCCTAAATTTACTTTTTCTCCAAATTTCAACCCAAATCCCTAAGGTAGCGTTGGTTTTGAGGACTAAGACTGGGGGATTGAGACTCAATATTGTGTTTGGTGGACGGGGACTGAAACTAAAATTTCAGTCTCAGTCCCCAAAATCCCAGTATTTTCAGTACATCCAGATAGTAGGGACTGGAAAACTGGGGACTCGGACTGAAATGTTAATAATATTTCTTTCCTCAAATACCCTCACATAATTTCTTAAATTCCGTATTTACCCATGACAAACTAAAATTAGGGCTCAATGTCATTTCTTCTTCTTCGACAGCTTGCTTTGTGGAGAGTGGGATAAAGCAAACCAGCGGCGGTGCTCGGTGGTACGTTGGTGGAGCTCGTAAGCGTTTCCAGGCGGATTGAACGACGGCGTCGGCGCT
This sequence comes from Stylosanthes scabra, assembly GCA_036250425.1. NCBI lineage: Eukaryota > Viridiplantae > Streptophyta > Magnoliopsida > Fabales > Fabaceae > Stylosanthes > Stylosanthes scabra. Next base: position 14,590 of record JASCZI010091527.1, on the reverse strand, counting down.
GCAAGGTGGTTGTGGAGTTGTCGTCTTCTGCGCTGCTTTAAAGGGGAGGACCTTGGGGTTGTTGTTGAGAGGAGGAACTAGTCGGTGCTTGAAGGACTTCAGGATGAGTTTGTTGACGCCGGAAGAAGGTTGTTCACCGCTCTAAGGATCGACGGAGGTAAGTGCCATGACCATGTTCTGCAGATCGTGCCTCTTCCCCTTCGTCTCTCATCCTAAATCATGTAATTTTTTAACTAGTGTTTATACATTGCTGACTTTTTTTATTTTTCCTCTTATTTTGAGATTGAAATTTTTTATTTTTTATTTTTGAGATTGAAATCTTTGATCTGTTTTAGGATATTAGGTTCTTGTTGAAATTTTTATCATCTAACTTTTTGTAAATTAATAGCATTTTAATTTTGGATCAATTTTTGAATATTGTCAGGTTCAAAGTTTTTAATTTTTCCTGAAAGTGGTGAGAACGATGAAAGCCAACCATAACGGTGATTGTTCATCTTCAACAAAGAAGCTCAAAGTCATTAATTTGCAGGGTATTACTAGAGATGGTCCATTGTTCAACAAGATTTTGCAGCAACTTATTAATTATGTATAATCCTACTTTGGATGATGAATAATTGTCAACAATGCTGTTAATCTCTTCGATAAATGATGGTTTAGTTGGTGATGCTTTCTTTCATTTTCATAAGATAAAATGTGATTTCATTTTCTACACAGGTTCTTCTTGCTGCTGGATTTGGTGTTGTTTTGTGCAAATGGATGATGTTTATTTTGTTTTTGTTTTGTTCAGATGGGTATTCAAGTCATTTTACTCATTTTAGTCTCTATATATATCTTGAACCAAACAAAATACTGAGACATGATTCAGTTTTGTACACTTTACACCAAATACAATACACAAACTTAATTTAGTCTCACTCTCAGTCCTTCAGTCTCAGTCTCTCAGTCTCAGTCTCACTTCCAAATGCAGTCTAATTTCCTAACTCTACACACACACCACTAACGCATAACACACACACTGAGAATCAGGAAAAAAAAAAATAGAGATGGAGGAGCTTAGAAGAGATAACAGAAGATGGAAGAAGGGGGGAGGAAGGGTCGGCGCCAGCTAGGTGGGTTGCCGTCGCGTCGCCGTCTGCTGTCATGGTGGAGGGGAGAGACCGTTGCGAAGAGTGAGAGAGAGAGACGAACCAATAGAGATATCCAAGAGAGAGAGATTGCGAGAAGGAGGAGCTGGCATCGCCGCTTTGCGCCGCCGTTCTGTCGCCGTCCACCATAGCTTGCCGGAGCTCACCGTCGCATAATAGTACTGTTGAACAGAGAGAAGACACGCGGTGGTGGTTGGTGACCATCATACTGCCGTCGTTGCTCTCTCCAAGCTCTGCTCCGCGGCGCCGTTCTATTGTTGTTGCCGGAGTTGTTCTGTTCTAGTGCTGGGAAAGGGTACTGTTGTCGCCATTGGAGCTGCTGCTCCGTTCCTCTATGTTCTCCGAGTTACGGTAAATTCTATTTTGCTCTTCTCCGATTATCCATGTTCAATTGTCGCTTCCGGTTCTGTTCTGTGTTTGGAGCTGTGACGTAATTTTGCTTCCATCCAATTAATAGTTCAGTGTTGCTTTGTTTTGCTTTTGTTCTGGTGATGATTTGTTTTCTACTGTTCTGTAGGGTAGTGCCGTCATTGGGTAACGAAATCGAAGAAATCAAAGAAGAAGAACAAGGGTAACAACAATAACAACATCCACCACGGCACAAATGGTGAAGACATGGTGCTGATAACGCCGATGTCGAGGTTCCTGGTGGGGTTTAGGATTAGGTTCACGAATTACGGGTGGGATTTCACTGTATAACCTGGAAATAGGGGTGGGTTGGGGAAGAACATTATGAATTTCCTATGTATTTATTTATTTAGTTAATTCTTTATTTAATTAATTGTTAAACAAAATATGCATAATTAACGGTAACAAAGTTATGGGCATTTTCCTATTAAAAAAATTGAGGGACGATTTTAATACAAATTTTAACTGTAAGAACCAATTTGAACAAAAAAAAAACCTTAGGGACGAAATCGATTTTGGGGTTAAACCTTGGAGACTAAATCAATAGATATCCCTTTAATTTTATATGTTATTGTTTAAATTTATATATATTGTGTTGGAATATTATTCCATCTGTCATTTTCTAATTACTTTTTGGGTATATGATTTAAATAACTTACTTGTGTGTGTGGATTTGTGATGTGTTGTGTGTGTGGATTGTTGTATTGTGACACATGAAAATGATGAATTTGTAATCTTAACTAACATACAGAATTTTTACATGATACCAATTGGATGAGTTTAAGGTAATATCTCTGTTCCCTTGATGATTTCTATTTAAGAACCGAGTTTTCAGATTTCATACATCAGGATATTTAAGATATGTCTACATGAATTTGTTGTAGCTATGTGTTCTTGGTAATATGTGCCCAGAAACTGCAGAGGAAGCTATCGGTATGGTCCCATCTATGAAGGTAGAACTAATTTGTTCCATTATCTTTGAAAACTTTCTCTCTCCTTAAAGCTGCGAATTATTTTTGGTGGAAAGGGAAGGGAACTAGGGAAGGGAAGCTTTCTTATTATAGGGTGAAAGATGGGTGGGTCAATATGGATGAATTTTTAGAAGTATGTTCATCCTTTCAGATTAAGTAAAAGCAGCTCTAATCTTATCATAAGCATATCCTCTTCTATTTATATTTTAACTTTAAAATACTAGTGGAAAATTTTCCGGCGGCATACCGTATTTCACCGCTTTTTAGCCGTTGATCTTGATTGATTTTAATTATAAAATTAATATATGATTAAAATCAACAGTTAAAAAGCGGTGGAATACGGTATCCATACCGGACAATCTTCAAATACAATTTTGATAAGGAAAAGTTAGAAATACCAGTAGGTATACCATTATGGCTTTGGCTTCATCAATAATTAATTCTTATTGGAATGAACTAAAATGTATATCTTCCTTTAAAAAAAAAAAAATTGTTTGGGTCTATATTTGTTTATATGAGTATCATAATACGTTGTTTGGCTGCAAGCAAACTTTTTTTTCATGTATAAAAATAAAGGATGCAAAACTTAGTTATTTATATACAAAAGATGAAATGATGTACTCCTGATTTAAAAGCGTAATGCATCCTATGAATTTATTGAATTATTTAATTTATTGTGCTACTTATAGTTTCGTGGATTTGTAATTGCTATGTGCTATTAATTTTTCAAAATTCATTAACTCAATCTCCTTTCTTCCTTTTAAAGTTGATGAGTATGACCATGATCATATACATGGAAGATAATTTCATCCGAAGTTATGTTACATTAGATGTTTTTATCTCGACCCTTTTGTTTTACAATCGAATGCTTGGATTTGTTAATTTTTTCTTTCAAATTAAATTAAGGGATAAGTACTCTTTATGCCATAAAGGTCTGTGGTCAAAATCAATTTCGTCACAAAATTGCCACCAAAGTTTTATTTTATTTTAAAAACACCAAAATAATTTTTTCTTGACCAAAATACCCTCTTTCCTCGATGTAGGATTCAATAGCCTCCATGACCCCTACCCTCTCGAGGCAGCAGAAAGCACCAAGCTCCCATTCTGCCGCTTGTAACGTCCCAATTTCTAGTCTGCAGTACTAGAAATCGAGAGTTACCTTTCAGTGACCTTTGAGACCCTAGGTTACTAAGGATATGAATATATACACATATATAATATGAGTCTGTCGCGTTAAACGTAATCCGTATATCAATCGAACCATATCTTGTAGTATATCGAGTACAAACATATACATAAGGGAATCGAATGCCATATAATATGTATAAAACTACTAGGGTTTAGAGTTCATACACCCAAAATATAAAAGCAAGTACTAATACATGTACATATGTCTTACAGACCTTCTCTACAAGATACTAAGCCTTGAGCCCTGGCTCATCCTGACAGTCCCTAAATTGGCACTCAGGCTTTCTAGCAAAATGCATAACCCTCAAAGGTACTATAAGTGAGGGAAGGACTCTATCTACTATACATACATCACAAAATAAAATTGTAGAGATATCTCCATGAGAAAAGCCACGTTGTCTCTTGGGTCGTGAAGTAGCGGAAGAAACGATGGAAGATGAACGAGTGGCACGTGAGCATTGCGATCTGACTCTCCTTGTCGACATCTTCTCTAAGCTAATCTCCTGCACAGGGGAAATAAATAAGGGGTGAGAACCTAGAGTTCTCAATAAGGTACGTGCTACGGGAGACTCTTCTAAGGGAAAGACCCTAGGACATTCATCTACGTTTTGGTCAGGGATTTATAACTTAATCTGTTTTCCTAGGTTCCCTATTTCATGTACTTCCTAACATCTCACTTATCTCTATCAATCATAGTTGCCTTCACAATTGCAGTTAACCAGAGAACAAGACAAGCAAGCCCACAACAGATAAGTACAAACAATTCACAAGGCACATCACAAACAAATAGCAGATAAGAAATCACATAGAATAATGCTGCAAACAAGGTATGATGCATGTCTAGCCCTCAGCAGGCCGTGAGCTCATGCGTCGGTTGACTACCCGCAACCCGACGTTACTCGAAACGAGTCCGAATATGGTTTTCCACTTGCATCAGTCAGTATACAAGTCCACACGAATGAAATCACGTCAGTCAATTGGACAAAGAATATAAAAAGGGGCACACAAAGGCCAATATATGGTACAAGTGAGAAACAGTATCCGCGCAGCCGAAGCCGTGTCAGTCAATTGGATACATATACTATGAGCGTCCCCACGGTATTTCACAAAATCATGGTGTACAGATATCATCATAAAGCAATGCATGGCATCAGAAGAAGTATAAAAAATTTATTCATCATGCATAACACCATTTAGAAAAATATAATCAGAACCAACCATCAAAGCTTCATAGCATATAGCAACCATTGGCAATAATCATCACACATTCCTAACTTAGGGAGACTTATCTCTTCAGCTTCACCATTCTTATCAATATCACCCAAGGACTTCTATAACTATGCTTATGGTTATAAAGATCCTAACTTAGTCATTGTATTCATGAATCTATTTCAATCACAATTTAAAGACCTAAATACCCATGCCATCTACTAAGTCGGTCCTTTTCCTAGGACATTATTCATAACCTGTTGGACATCAACATAGATTAAAAGACCATCTAAATATTTAAAGGTTACCATAAATGTTTTGAGGATCACCCGAATCGGATGGTAAAACCAATTAATGGTGTAATTATTAGTATAAAATGATGTTTAGTTAAGGTGTTTGAACCGATGTCTCGGTTAAACAGTAACTAAACCAGTTGAAAAGATTATAAATGACTCCGTAATCGGCATAACTCTCGAAACATAATACTATGTCTCATTTGAAGGTTTGAAGTGATTCAGAGAAGGGGGGTTGAATCTGAGTACTCTTTTTTGCCAATGAAGCAAGTA
>JASCZI010091526.1:1449-17354 GCA_036250425.1 Stylosanthes scabra | reverse complement strand
AAGCAGCAAGAAAACGAGAGATGAGATATTCAGACCTGAGGAAGATAGACAAGAAGGTTCGTCGGCATTTTCACGATGATATAACTGTTATTGTTTTATTCTTAAATCACGACCTTATCTCCAGAGGCAACCTTCTCCACCCTCCACTCTCCATTCGTAGCGCCTTGGATCACTGACTCTTTCTTTCCAGTTTCTACCAATGTAAACATGCTCTCTCTCTTTTTTCTTTCTTTTTTTTTCACCCCTTTCTTTTTGGACGGCTTGTAAACATGCATGGCTTTGTCTTCTTTGTCTGTGTTATACTGGGGGGTGTTGTGTTGTGTTCTGGCAACTGTACCGGTGGATAAGATTAGGTTCCGTCATCGGTGTTGCTAGAATATACCATTCACTCTGCTGGAACACCTATTGAGAATGCTGAGAGACAAAGCAACTAATTCGTGAGGCTCCTACTTATAATAACACTTGTTATTAGAAAAATTTATCCATTAATTAAAATATTCGAAGAAAAATTTCATAAGTCATTTTGATTTAGCAATGGCCCCCCACTCATGTCTGAATCCTTTACACTGTGTTGTTAGTATCCTTTTGTTTAGTATCATTTTGAGTTTCTTATATTATACAAGACATTTTACTTGTGCCGTGGTTTATGATTGCTGAATTCATCATCTTTTATTCCATAAAGATTCAAGATTTTCCGACAATTAAAGTTTGGTGAGTGGTGACCATAGCCATCGTATCTGAGGATTTCTTTATTTTTGGTGTCTATCTTTGCATTGATTTTATAGTTTAAACTTTTTTTAAAAGTAAATTGACTTCCGTAAAATGTTACTTTGTTTGAGGCAACTTCAATCGGCTTCAAGGCGGCAATGCAAAAATAGACTCACTCTGAAGTCTGAATAACCGTTATCCATCTTCTAATTTAGCAGTTGCTTTGAAGTAACCAAATTTTTAACACAATTTAGAATAATTCATTAACCATTATGTTAGGACATTGCAAAATTAGATAATAATGTATTCATTATTCAACTGTAGGAGAGTTTTAAAAATGTATAATATTAAGTTCCAATAATTTGATTTTTAAAACGTTATAGAAACCTGATTAAGAAATTAAAAATTTTAAACAACTAAAAATTGGATAATTTTTTCTAGAGTAACGTTGCATCATGCATGACCAATAAGTTTTATTATTTTCTAAACTTAAAATCATAAATCTTAATAGTTAAAAATAAAGTATAGATTAATATCGATTAAAAATATCGGTTCCTTAGCATTTTTTTTTACGGACAATTTGATTCACCTATCTGAGAAAATAAATTAAAAAAATACGTGTATTGGTGTATATGGCCCACACTAATAATGCCCTTAACGTTCAATGGCCACTAATACTACAGCGGCGGAGAGTGTGGCTCCTTCCATGAACTATTTTACATGCTCTTCTTATCGGAAGAGTAGAGATACCAGAGGGAACCAATGATGAGGGTGCATCCACCATTCTGGGTGGGGTGTTTGCGGGTTTTGTACGGGTCAGCCCAGCCTAGCTGACAATGGGCCACGTCCAAAAAATGAAAAATAAAAAACCTCAGTCTCTGATTCGATTTTCGCTATAAATAGCAGAAATATTTGAAAGTTTTATTTGGCACACACAAAGCATTATCGCGCCAAATGAAGGATCACCAACACCAAACACCTCTCAACCTTTCTCTCTCTGCTCGCTCCGCAGACGCTCACCATGCCAAATTCAAAGCTCTCTCCTCCAAGAAATTTACTAAGGCACGCTCTCTGATCCCTAATCTCTCACATTTTCCCTTTTTTCTTTCCTTCATTTTTTCCTTTTCTCCAATTCGCTTCTTCTTTCTCTTCTCTTCGTGCCAGACCACCGCCAAGAACTTGAATGCAGCATTCACTTCTGTTTCTGAGGATTCCGTGGACTCTTCGCCGTTCTCTGAGATCTCCTACCTAAACCACAACGATGATGCTAAGGTTAGTTCGAATCTGAGTATTTCTACTGTTTTTTTTTTCTTTTTTATTTAAACGCTAATTTCATATACAGTTTTCGTAATGCTGTTGTTCTTAATGTTAGATCTGTTTACTTATCGTTAGTATTTGTGATAATTTTTTATGATTTAAGATGTAATTTAAACCGACTTTGAAGATTATCGGTGTTCATGTTGTGTGTACTTATTTATGCGATGCAATTCTTAGATTTGTTGAATTTTCACTAGTGTGATTCTTATTAGGCATATTGCAACTGTTTAGGTTCTGACGAAAGGAATGGAGGATTTACCTGATTCAAATTGTTGATAATATATTTCATGTTTCTATTTCAGATCACATTGGAAGAGCCTTCTTCCATGACCTTGCTTCCATCGGATACACCTCTGTTTGAAACTAATAATGATGTAGCAGGAACTGGCTTAGCTATCGATGACTGTGAGTTGGACGGTTTCAAGTTCAATTCTGTGGAGGCAGAGATTTCTCTTAATTTCCTTAAACAAGCTAAAGCTCATCTCCTCAAGTCCTCGAATGTTGCTCCACACTATAGCAAGCTTGTTGATGAAATATTTGAGTATGTCATGCAGGATCTCAGCACAAAGAATCTGCCAGATGACACAGATTGCTTTAACAAAGTTCCTTCAGCGAAAATTCGAATGGTATTCATATGTTTCTTCGTTTGGATAATTGTGGTGTTGTGGTTTGTGCTATTCTTCAAGTCAGGTGCTCCAAGTGGACTAGTGCCGACTTGAATTTTGCTGAGGTTGATATGCATATAGACTGCTCTTACCTAGAATATCAGAATGTGAAACTGCTTTAACAGGATTACCTTTCTTTGAGTTTGCTACTCACCCAATAATTCCTGCGCATAGATCAGGATGCATTTATTCTTTTCTTTTTCTTTTTAAAAAATACTATAATTCAAGTGTTATACTCCACTGAAAAAAAACACGTGTTATACTATACATTAGGTCCATCAAGATCATATTTTACTGTAGAAATATTTTAACAATTTCTAAGCAATTTAATTGTGAAAAAGTTGTTGCTACCGTTATTTGTTTCATCATGTATTGGTGGTGATGTGCTATGTTATCTGATATATAGCTTAGGCCATAGCCTATTAGGCAATATGCATTTAGATATTTAACAAAACTCACTTAGTCAGTTAAAACAGTTAGTAGCTGTTAGTTAGTTTAGCAGAGCTGGTAATTCTGTTATTAGTCAGAGATGGAAGTTAGTTATGTAAGAATGCTTATATATAACGAAACAATTCCACTGTGATGAATGAGAATCTTACTCATCTCACTCAATCACACTCTCTGTTCTCTCTCCATGCACTTTGAACTCTTAGAAGTCACTCTTCTAACATAGCCCACAACATGGAATTAAGTAGTTAAAAAGGTTATAGGAGAAGTTCCTTTAGCTTAGTGAACCAAGCAAGAATGGAATCAACAAAAATTCCTTTAGCTTAGTCTCATGATTGCCTTATTTACAGTACCTTATTATTACCTTCACATTTATCATTTTTGAAAATTGTGATACTACCTGATCTTCTGTGAAATAGTATAAGTTGATGGGGATTTGGCTTGTAACCAAATAGAACAACCTTAACTATGGTCCAGTCTTCCCAATTTGGTTTGACCAAGGTATTTAGATTGGTTGAATTTGCAAACAGATCATCAATTGGAAATGGTTATGAATTCTGTGATATGCATATTGAGATAGTCTAATCAGGCACTGCTTAACATTAAGATTTTTTTAAAAAAAATCTTCAGGCACATTTTATTTATTAGAAAAAAATTTGCGTCTGTGTCCAACAGCACTTACATTTCAATTTGTTTGCATCATTATGATTTAACCTTGTGTCTTTTTATTGCCCCTTAATTTAAACCTCATTAGTATTGTCTTATTGACATGTATAGGTGGGTACATAGCTTTCTGTTCTGGTGTATTTTGAGTCTGGTGCTTCATCCAATTAAGTATCGACAGCATTGATCCCCATCATTAGCACTAAGAATTATTGTTACTATTAGTTTTAGTTTTTAAAGCACACAAAGTGCAAATGGGGCCTTCATCCGAGGCCTGCTTTGAAATGCTGAATCAAAAAGCAAGTAGGAAGGGACACCATTTTCTGCTTTACTGCTTCCTTCTCATTGGCTAATCATCCAAATAATTGAGGATTAAATTAATTTAAATATAGTATTATATGTATGGGTCTGTTGCTGGGGTTCCTCCCTCTTCGAATTTTCTTTAAAACTTATTTTTATATATAATAAAACAGATATATGAAGTTTCAAAAATATGAAATTATATATCTCACTGTAACATTCTTCATTTTTCTTATTATGCTACACTCAAACTTGTTACTATATTTTGAGAGGGGATCGTATTGAAAATTTGACACAAATTTTATTAACAATATTTTTATCCTTAAAAATAAAAGGAAGATTGTATTTGACTTAAATCAATTAATATGTTATAGGATATTTAGCCTTTAGTTTTTCTGTTTTGTATGCAAATTGCAAGTGTGACAAAAGTAAAACTCGAGCATTCCAATAAAGAGGCCCAATAATGAGCCTTCACAGAGATTATTGGGTGATCCCAAAACTAATAATTTAAAAAATGTTTTGTTAAATAATACTAGTATTAGTTCTGTGTGATAATCCTATGCGAGTTGCTGGTTATGCTGTTCTAGCTAGTTATTATTGTCTTTTTCTTCAACCTAATGGCTTTATGATATGATATTAAAATCCGTTGGATGTGATTTGAAGGATCGGGTTGGCTCCAACATGCTCCTGGCCGAAAGCTATTTAAATATAAGAAAGAAAAGAAAAAGTATAATGCTTGTAATAAACTAGGCTTTGGTTATGAAACATTGAGTAACTTTGGGTGTTTCAGTACACATACTATGTTTTTATATTTTTAAAAATTATACTTTAACCTCATAAATTTTACATATTTTCCTAATGATTTCTTAAATAGGTTTTTGTTTGTATTTTTATTTTTTTTAGTTTTCAATCCTGGAAATTGCTCGATCCCATGAATCCCATCTAACTACATCGGCTGTAATAATGCCAAACATGATTGTTCCATTTCTTATTTTCTTAATTTCCAATTTCTCAATTCTTTGCTTCTTTCATTCAATCCAAAATAATTTTCTTAGTTTTTGGGTAGTCAGATTTCTCATTGTGAGTGTGTTCATCATTTTCTCAAAGGCCCAAATTTTAAGGTAATTAGATTTTTCCATTATTCAAGATTTTTCTAAGGTGGTCCATGAGTTCTTCAGATCAAATATTTTTTGGAAAAAAAACAAGTCTTTCTTGATTTTGATAACTCACAAACTAAAATTGATCTTGGAACAACAAGAATGACTCTAAGTTTAGCTTCAGAGTGATGAATTTTAATGGATTTAGCTTCAGAGTGATGAATTTTAATGAGTTGACTGACTTCCTATATTTGGGTCTGTAAGTGGAAAACTTTTTTTTTTTTTTGGGATGGGGGATGATTTTCATCTCCCAACCTTCTGCAATCGTCTTGGCAATTTGTAGGAGTGAAGACTGGAGAAAAATATGTGAAATTTATTAATAGCATCTAGAACATCACAGTTGTAGATTACTAGGAAGAAATTTTGGAAAAAACCTAACATAAAAAATTAACAATTATTGTTTTTGCTGCCACAATATACTCAACTAAATTGCAAAACTTTTCAAAATAAATTAACAATTTATACCATGAAAAAGAAAAAAAAATAGATCTGTAGTGTTTATATGGAGAGGAAACTAAATATATTACACAATAAAACATAATAAAGATAGTGCAAAACTTGAAATGAATTTTCATCCTTCAATTATATTATTGAGTTTTACAGGGCTCTGTTAATTTTCTATTTTAGTTTTTTTTTTTGTGAAGCCATATAAAGCCATGAAAATATTTTGGATAATGAACAAATTTATTTAACTAAGTATTTGATAATATATGATGACGTTGAAGAAGTAGAGGAACAGACCGGTGAATAAAGAAAGGAAGAAGAAGAAAAGGTAGAAATAGTGGAGAGGGAATAAGAGACAATTGCAAAAGTTAAAAAAAGAAGAAGATGGGTTACATTGCAAATATGCATATTTATAGGATTGAAATATTATTTTCAAAAATATCAAAACAAGCTATATGCACCCATACACACAAAGTGTCTGGGTGCACCAAAACCGAAGCCAATAAACTAATAATACATCACCTAAATGTAAATGTATGGAAAATTAAATAATTCCCTAACTAATACTATTTTCGATTTTATATTTTTTTTTCAATTCTAAAAATTATATTATCTTTGTACTGTTAAATTTTCTCAGAAAATATCCTATCTTAATATTCGAAAGAAATTGTACATGCTCACATATAGTCTAATGATGATTCTGAACACTTTTTTCCCCTGTTGTTTTATCTCTAAATTCTAATTCCAAACCTAAAGTTTTTTTTTTTTTTAAAAAAGAGCCGTAACTTATTATCCGAGTTATTTACACCTTAGTTATATATAGATAGATGTGGGTGAGCTTGTTTCACTAAATAATCCAATCATAGTTGGTCAAGTGTGATTAAGCTTTAATGTTAAAAATTTAAACCCTTGAAATCTTAGTTTAATTAATATTAGTTGATAATTAGTCAGGGTAAAATTAAGAAGAACAGTAATACTACACATCCAAGCATCCAAGTGACTTTTTCCCACTCTCACACGCTCCACGCGCTATGACTCTCTCAAAATTCAGAAATGCAAATGCGAGTTCACACAGCAGCAACAACGCGCATCTTCTTCTTCTTCTACAGTAGCGCCTCCTCCTCCTCCTTCTTGTTGCAGCCGTTATCATCGTCGCTGCAACCGCCATCATCGTCGTCGTTGTTGCCGCCGCCGTCATTTTTGTTGTCGTCACTCTTGTCTTTTTCTTCTTCCTCTTCTTCGTTCTCTCCCTCTTCTTCTGCGTTCTCATTTTCTTCTTCTTCTTCCTCTATTGTTTACGTTGTTGGTGTTGTTACTGTTGTTGTTGTTGATGAAAAAATGAATTGGATATTCTAGAAAAACAGAAATGGATTTGTAATGAAAACAGAAACGAATTTTGAAAAAACAGAAACAGATTTTGAATGAAAAGAGAAATGGATTTTGAATGAAAACAGAAACGGATTTTGAATTAAAAATGAATTTGATTTTCACAAAAATTGAATTGAATTTTCATGAAAACAGAAACGGATTTTGAATGAAAATAGAAACGGATTTTGAATGGAAAGAGAAACGGATTTTTAATGAAAACAGAAACGGATTTTGATTGAAAATAGAAACGGATTTTTAATGAAAACAGAAACGGATTTTGAATGAAAAGAGAAACAGATTTTTAATGAAAACAGAAACGGATTTTGAATTAAAAAATGAATTTGATTTTCACAAAAATTGAATTGGATTTTCACGAAAATAGAAACGGAGTTTGAATGAAAATAGAAACGAAATTTTAATTAAAATAGAAACGGATTTTGAATTAATGAAAGTTACCACAAAAATGCACTCAAATGTACTCTCTGCTATACCTCTTCCTCCTCTTATTTACGTGATTTTGGTCTTCTTCTTCCTATTGTTTTCGTCTTCATTGTCCTTATCCTCTTCTTTGTTGTTGTCGCCGCCGTCGCTGTCGTCGCCGTCATCATCATCGGAAGAAGCATGAGGAGTTGATGGAGAAGAAGAAGAAGAATGATGAGAAGAGGAAGAAAAATAATGGAAAGGGAGTGGGGAAGAAAATGGAGTGCGAAGAACACTGACAAAAAAAACTGAGTAAAGATTATGAGAGAAAAAAAGAATGAGGCGAAATTGGTATGATGCGAAATTTTAAAGATGCTAATTTCAAAAAACGAAAATAGATAATAGACACGTGTGAATGTGTAGCTTAATTAAACTTAATTGTTAAAAATATTTGGTTGTGTATAATATTATTAAGAAGAATATGAAAGGGAAAAGGAAAGGGACAAGTCAGAGATAGAGGGTGTTGTGATTCCCTATTATATATAAAGCGTCCCCCACCATTAGTCTCTCCCCTTCAATCTCCCATTGAAGGGACACCTCACCCACTCCCTCCTCCTCCCTTACCTTCTTCGACCCCGTTCCCGTTCCGTTCTTCTCTCCATCACCTTCTTCTTCTTAGCTCCGTTTTGGTAATTTCCCCTTTTCCTTTAAAATAGAGAAACCTCCAAAAACATAAAAACTTTTTCTTCCTCTTTTGCAAACACAAAACCTTCAAACTCAATTCAGAGATCGATGGGTTCATATCTGATCCCAACAGCACCACCAGCAACCACCACCACAACCCAATCACGTGACTCGCACGTGCACAGCCACAACAAGAAGAAGAAGCCTCATTCCAAGAACAACCACAAACAGCACCACCATCACCAACAAAACAACAACCGCCACGTCATCAACAAATGGAAATCACAAACACAACAACACCTCTACTCCACCAAACTCCGCCAAGCCCTCGCCGGATCCACCCTCTCCGCCGGCGGCAAATCCGTCCGCGAAACCGCCGACAGGGTTCTCGCCTCTGCCGCAAGAGGCAGAAGCCGGTGGAGCCGTGCCATGCTCACCAACCGTCTGAAGCTCAGCTTCATGAAGAAGAAGAAGAAGAATATTAAGAAGAGTAGAGTGGCGGCGGCGGTGGGGTCGGGAAGAAGAAGAAGCCGGTTGAACGTGGTTGGGCTGAAGGTAAAGACGGTTCCGGCGGTTCAGAAGAAAGTGAGATTATTGGGAAGGTTGGTTCCCGGGTGCAGGAAGGAACCTCTTCCGGTGATTCTAGAAGAAGCCATTGATTATATACCTGCTCTTGAGATGCAGGTTCGCGCCATGACTGCTCTCGCTAACTTGCTGTTAGCAAATTCTTCTTCTTCTTCTTCCTCTTCTTCATCTTCCACCGCTCATGCTCCTCCCACCTGATGAGACACTCATCATAACATCCCCTCTTTCAGTTTGTGAATTTTTTTTTATGCTTTCTATCTTTGCCGTGTCGGATGTGTGTTAAAAACATCATGTTTGTATGTATGTATGTATATGTTTTTTGTTTTAAAAAAAAATTGAGGTAAGTGATTAATCTGATATATAATACTTGGCTTGAAATTAAACGTGTTTATAGCGATGTGTTGAATATTGGTTATTTTGATCTTATTAGTTTTCAATCGCTTAGGGTTGATGATTTTGCGTCCCATGAGACTAGTTGAATTAATATCAAACACAAATTAAAATATCCATGATGGTGTGTAGTGTGTCGATGAAGAAATCATGATTGGTTATGAATTTTGTTCTTAAGTAAAAGCAGTTTCAAAAGTAGGGTTTCTTCTCTTCTTCAAAATGGGTTCGCTACTTCACGGCATCTTTTTAATTTCGTTATTGAATTGATTGGTCCTTTGGTCATAAATTCGCTTGATGAGTTTCTGAAAGACTGAAACTGATACAAACTGAAAAAACACAAACTACACGCATATGCATGTGATGTGCCTTCTTAGGTAATGAATGAATTCAATTCAACAGCTATCATCATCAATTCAGCAGATCAGGGTACTTATTACTCATTTTAATTACCTCCACTCATTGCACAATAGTGTGCCTCTATTGTGATACTGTTTTGAAGCAAAGTTTTTGTCTCACCATAAAAAATATTTTATAAGAACAAAAATACCTAACTCAACTATTTTTTAAGATAATTCTTTAAGAAAAATAATTAGTAGATTATACGTAATCATAATTTTTTTATTTTAAATTTTGTTTATATTATTAAATATCATAAATATGTAATTATGAATATTATATATATAGAATTATAGATGTTTAAGTTAAACAAAAAATTATTAGATTATGACTTAAATGACATTATCATTAATCATTATTCTTCTAATTCTTCAGTCATGTGCTTTCATTACCACGATTTGATGCTAATACTTTCATCCAAAAAATTCATCCTCATTAAATATTTTTTATAAAAAATAAGAGAAGAATAATTATGAAATTGTTTAGAAATGTGTATTACTAATCCACTAACGTTTTGCGGAAAGTGTCACAAACATCCTTATTGGACAAAATTCAATGGACCCATGTGAGTTTGTCGTCCCCCACCTTAGTTTTTGACCTACTCACTTTTAACGATTAACATTATTCTTTCTCTAACTCAATTTAAATTGGTATAGTATTACCCATTAGTTCCATTAGTTCACTTAATTAAATATCAAAAATTTGAATTCCGTCCTTGGATATAGTAATTGACAAACAATAGATTCTTAAAACTATTATTATCTTTAATTCTAACAAAAGTACCCAATAAATAACTAATTTTAAAATTATGCATAATAACTTATTAAAAATAAAGAGATATATTCTTTTTGAACTTATTATATGTGGCTTATATATGTTTCTCCTACTTTTACCTATTAATCTAAAAAAAAACATATATTTCTTTTTGAACTTATTATTTTTTGAAAAATACTTATATATAATTTAATTTAATTTTAGATTCCTTAAAATTACACTATTTGTTTTTTAAGCTAGATATTTTATAGACGCTTGACTCTCATATAGAGAGAAAGACAATGTTACACCATATGAACACATTACACATTCGAGAGACTTAAAACAAAAACTAAACTAACTATATAAAACTTAAAAGTTAAAACTAGCACTTATAGAGAATTAAAAAAAAATGAAATGCTCTATAAACTTTAGGTTATAACCGCCACAATAGACCATGAATATTTGCCAAAAGTCTCAGTTACTACATCATCATTGTTGGAAGTAAGACCCAAACTCTTACCAAGATCCCTTAGATATTATTAATGACTTATTATTAATTAAAAAAATATAATATTAATAGCTATAAGAGCAAAAATAATTTCAAAAAATTTAAAGGGAGGTACGTAGGCCATGTAATTTCACGTTGTGTCTCTTCCTTCTCTTTACAACCCCATCATTTATACGATATACCCTATATATATCACTTCCAGAACTATAGTTTGAAAAGATACAAATTGCTTTAGGTTTATTCGCCAAAAATTTAGGTATTAGTGGGACGTGACATATATGAAATTAAAGTAAAGTTTAATCATATGGCAGCAGTAGTATACGTATAATCAAGTGAAGTGCGTATAAAACTTTTTTTTTTCTTTGAAGGCTATCTCTCTTTATTATTATATTAGAGAAAAAAGAATTTCTTTTTTTCGAAAAAAAAAAAAAGATTCGTTCTTTTAATTAGCATTTTCTCTAAAAGTAAAACCTTAAGTTTTCTCTAGAGAACTATAATAGGTTTCTATGCTATACTACTTGGAAGAAGTATTTTTATTTGATATAAAAAATGCTTTCATCTTTAAGCTATAATTTTTATTTTTGATAATATCTTTTACAATATAATATGTTTTATTTCCTTATGTATATATGTATATTATTTTTTCTTTAATTAATTTTTCTATATGAACGATCATAAATATATATCTTTCTAGGGAAAAAATACTCAATTATATATAGCTGCCAGTATAATTTATTTTCAATATTTAAAAGTGTTGACTAAAAATATAGTATTAAATGCTTTTTAATTTTTAATTAAAATATAATTTTATATTTTATATCAGGAGATATTTGAACTCAAAACTTATAAAATTAGGAGGAGAAATATCATATAAGCTGCTTACCGTTCATGCGAATAGAAATATAGAATTTGATTAAATAAAAAAAATGAGAGAATATGACATAAAAAATAGAAAATTGAAAATGGCAATATTTGATTAATTTTTCTAAGCTCAATGTATCATATCATATCAGATTATATTCATTTATTAATGTGGCCCTTTCACGTAGGGCAGTGGGTCTAATTGGTAGGGCACAGTCCTCTCTGTTTGGGACACAGACAAGAAACCACCTCTCTCACTTTCGGTTGGCATGCAGTACTGAGTTATACACACACGAGTGCCTCAGTTTCATCGCTTTCAATTGTGGTAGTAACCTCTAAACCCTAATCCCCAATCACCATATATATGATCACAAACAATATATAATAGGTAACAATAATAATAATAATGTATATAATAAGTTAAGGAGTATTGGGATGCTAATTCACTAGCCAAAAAGCAATTCAATGATTGAAGTATGTATAGGACCACAACATATAACATAACATATATTTATATAAAGGTTGTACATTTGCCAAATGTATATGCTTCCTTTAAAGCTTTTCACATGGGATGGTGCTAGCATCCAATATTCATTTCAAATTTTTTCAATGCATCTAAATTCTATTATTAAATATATAATTTTTTTCTATTTATTAATAACTTAAATTTTTAGGAAAACAATAATTTATGGATATCATATTAAAGCTATTTCTATGAGATTATGACAAAATTTAAGTTTGGTCATTATTATCCTCATTAGACTTGTTCTATATTCAAGATTTATGTCAATAAAAATTTTAAGGAAATGTATAATATTTATAGCTATTTATGTGTTTCTATATATCACCATTTAATTAAATTTTTAGAAGAGATAACCTTATGTATACCACTTGAATTAAAAAGAATAGAACATAGACCACTTGAATTATTATATTATTAATCCAATTAATTGGATCTATGTGGAAATTTTTTAAGAAAATAATATCATGAAAGGTGACCGAATTTGAGGGTTATGCCAAACGCTAAAGTACACAGAGAAGAAGGAAAAGCAATGGGATTTTGATATAGACTTAATAATTAAATAACTAAAATAGATGGTCTTAGTTGTATTGTATCTGTCCATATATCAAATATTACTGTATATGTGTATATTAAAATTGAAGAACGAGCATTTTAAATGTATATATATATAAAGAAGACAATGGTCAATTTGGGCTTTATTAGTCTGATGAAAATGGTGTAGCCAGCTCCGAACACAAATGTTACTATCACAGCAAAAAAACAGATTCATGAAAGGGAAAAGTGAAATAAGAAATTAACAAGTTATTAAAATAATTAATAATAATAATAATAATAAATTATTCCCTTTTATTAATTTGTTTGTTCTGACAAAGATAGATATTCTCGATAGTTACCTAACAATGGACTAATGGTAAAATTCCCCCATTGTTTTTCTGTTGTGGTATGTGATTCCCTTTTGGGTTTTGATTAATTTGAATAATTTCTTTTCTATGATATTACTAATTACACGGTAAAGGTAAAGAAAATTTCATGGCTAAGCCTTGTTGCAATAATGGTGCTGATAATGATATTTTATTCGTATTTGATAGTGAATTTTTAAACACTTTTTTATTAGATAAAAATGTTATATTATTTGATAATTAAATAATTTTTAACTTTATTTTAGTTATATTTTATATTAATGGTACAAATTTAAAAGTGTAAACTGTTAATTAGGTTAATCACCTTTTTTTGTTAGATTATAAAAAAATTCTAAAATATATTAATTTATTTGTTACCTCTAATAACATGTCATTTTATAAGGAATGTTGTATTTTCTACTTGAATTTCTCTAAAAGGTATTAGTATTTGTCCTCCTTTATTCATGGCAAAAAAATTAATATATATTAATTGATAATATATATTACTACTATTATATATTAATTGTTAATTATCCGCCGGAAACACCAATGTATACTGCTACTATTAATTAATTAATTAATTAATTAATTATTCTGAAATGACTATGTTAGGAACAAATATTTTAGTGATAATGAGGATCAATAAATAAGTAATTATTTAAAATTAATGGAAGTGATTATCCAAAAAAAATAAAAAATAATCATTTAAAATTATGCACTCACCTAAACCCTCTTATTCTTTTCTCTTAGAATTTTGATTGGTTATTATTGGTGCTAAAATCATTGACTCTCTAGATTTTTTCGTTTCGAAATTATCAGAAAATAATTTGAAAAGTGGTTGATCATTAAAGCAAAAATGCCAAAGCATAACTACTCTTTGAATGAAACATAATGATAATCAAATAGGAATATGCCTCCACGCACCACAAATTAAAGCATCAAATTATTTATTAGTGTATGCTTATAGCTTATTATAGCTTATGGCTGGCATGGCTCAAAGCAATTGCATAGTAGTTAAATGAAATAAGTACCTTAGTTTTTGCTTTATGGCTACTAACTCACTACATTTTAAAATAACAACGGTGCTTAGCTAATCAATAAAAAAAACCAGTTAATATCAATTAATAATATAAAATTATTCAATTTATTTATAATTATTATTTTACTTTTATTTCTAGTGATTAATATTGATTAACTAATTATTAATTATTAATAATACTTTCTCATAAAATAAATGTGAGTGATGATAGCTTTAAGTAGAAGCGTAAAAGATTGCGTAACTATTTTGTTTTATTTTATGTGTTTGTAAATTTTAGGTAATAAGTAATGGTGTGGTGGTGGTGATGAAGATGGGAAATCTTTGTCTCAGCTAACTGAAACATTAAGCTTCGTTCTTCTTTATTGCTTGGTGGGTATCTTTTACTTGTTGCTATTTATATATGGTTAAGTTATAAAAGTGAAAATAAATGAAAAAAAAAAAAAAGGGAGGAAGGATATGGAAAAGAAAATAGTAAGTGAAAGCTATTTTTTACCCTTAAAAGATTGTTTGAGGAAAACTAAGAAACTAAAATTGCCAAAAAAATAAAAGGGAAAAAAAAGGCGAAATGTCCCTTTGATTCTCCATTCTAATAAAGTAAGTTGAGTATTACGTGAGAATGAGATCCAAAGAAAATCTACTATGAAAGAATTGAAAGATGAAGGTGTAATTAATAATAAAAATGAAGTTGGGTCTTTTTTTATTAAAAATAGTTGTTAATATAGTGTTTTAAAGATAATCTACTAATATAATACTATAAGAATAACAATAAATAATCTTATTAATTAATATTCTTTTCTAGAGGCCTATAATTTATATTAGCTTCAGTCGAGCAATATATTCCTAAGTAATTAATGTAACATCTCAAAATAATTGTTCAAAATATAATTTGTTTTATTATTTTTTATTTGCTAAAATAAGGTAATATTATATGTATGAATTAGTTTATATCATTAAAATTTTTTTAATATTAATACCATATTAAAATGATACACATAATATATTTTGATGTAATAATATTTCATAAAAAAAAAGAAGAAAGACAGAGTGTCGGTAAATAACAATATTTAAAATAATATAATAATTAAAATATCATGTAAATAGTAACTATAATAATATAATAATAAATAGTATATAATAAATAAAATAATAAAATATTTTTAAATAGTATTCTTTTTTTTTATAAAAGGAGGAGGAGGAGGCGCTGAAGTGCAGAACAGAGAGGAGAGAGAGTGTGAGGAAGAGGGAGAGAAGAAAGAGAAAAAAAAAGAGAAAAAAAAAGGAAAAGAAGAATAAGATAAAAAAGTAATAAAAATATTAAGGTAGATATCTTTTATTTTCTGATTATCATATATCATTAATATTATTTTCTTGCATTATTTATTTGGACTAGTGCGGACTATCGCCAGGTCTGTTTAATATTATTATTGTGATATTATTTTCTTATATTATTTTTCTGGACTAGTGCGGACTACCGTCAGGTTTGTTTAATATTATTATTGTGATTATTGTTATTATTATAATTATTATTATGCTATTATTATTACTACTATTATATTATTAGTATTATTGTTATTATTACTACTAATCTATCACTAATATTATTATTATGTTATAATTATTAATATCTTAATGATAGAAGTTATTGCTAATCTAATAATAATAATATTCTAATTACTTATTATTATTGTTATTAACTAATCTGGCTATTTCATTATTATTATTATTATTATTATTATTATTATTATTATTATTATTACTAATCTAATAATATTATC
>JASCZI010091524.1:14195-24344 GCA_036250425.1 Stylosanthes scabra | reverse complement strand
TATTACGGCTAGAATTGGGTCTAAAAAATTAAGACAAAAAAGTTGTTGTCCTAGCACCTATATATTCTAGAAACTCTTATTACTGTTTGACTTCTCTTCTTTCTTCCCTCCAAAACCTAACTGATCTAAACCTACTTGTCTTACCTTATTGAACTTGTGAAACAGGGCAATACCGCCGTTTATTTGCTGTATGCACATGCTAGGATCTGTTCTATTATCAGGAAATCTGGTAAAGACATAGAAGAAGTAAAGAAAGTAAGTTTGTTTTCTTCCTGGGCTGAAGATTTACCAGTTTGTTAGATAGTTAGTTTGTTTTATATAAAAACACTAATAATTGTTATATACGTTAGAGTTTTATGCATGTGCCTAGCATTTGCTTTCTGCCATGATGTAAACTGTACAATTTAACTAAGCACTGTTCTGTTATAATGCGACACTGTTACGGTTCAATCTATAGTCATTTAGCTAACGATTGATTTGTCCATAATTCTTACTATCTGTTTTATGTTTATCAATTTCTTGGGACAGAATGCTAAAATAGCATTAGATCATGATGATGAGCGCGCCCTGGGACTTCATTTGCTACAATTTTCCGAGGTACGACATGAACATTATATGCTATTCTCGATCTCTAGGCCTTTGTATAATATACTAGACTAGCAGTATTTGTTACTGGAGCTCTACAATTTTATGCTCATGTTCATGTTTGAACTGTTCAAAATTTCAGGTTGTTGAGGAAGCATGCACCAACTTATTGCCCAATGTGTTGTGCGAATACCTCTATAATTTGTCTGAAATCTTCACCAAAAAGTTTTATTCTAATTGCCAGGTATATTTCTTAATCAATCAACTGGTGGTAGATTTAAGAGTAGAACTACCAAGTTGTGTAGTATTTACCACTGGAGTGAACACCATTGTTGCCTCCGAAAGATTCAGTATCTGAGAAAATGACCCTCGAAAGAAAGAAGTGACTTTTGGGCCCTCTAAAGATGATCTTAATTTGATAAAATGTTCCAAATATAATAACACAGGAAGCGTTTCAGGTATTAACCGGGAACTCAGGTCTTTCTGTGTTTTTAGCCGTTGATCTTAATCATATATATATTTTATAATTAAAATCAATTAAGATCAACAGCTAGAAATACAGGAACACTTGATTCCTGGTTATACCTGAAACTCTTTCGATAAGACATACTCAGAAAGTACTCTTGGAGATAAGATTTCATGGCAGCTTTTTGCAAGCCTACTTAGAAAAATGAGATCTTTTTATCTTCCAAATTTGATAATTTTACACTAGAAGAAATTAATTTTTCACAATATTTTTCTAAGTGAATTGAAAAAAATTCAAAATACTATTGAAAACAAGATGTAGAGTTCCAACTTTCTCTTAGTATTGTTGTATGTGTCTTCTAAATAATTTTTCAAAATTCCAACAAAAGATTGGATCAAATGTATGAGCTGTTTGCCACTAATAAAAGAAAATGGTGTATTTGATCAAATTGAAATTATCTTTGAAAGCTTGAAATAACATTTCTTTTTGAGAATCAAAATAATAGTTTACTCTTGACTACACATGATAAATATAGCATGCTACATGTCTCTCTAGTGTGGTTTTTTCTTTTATTTTTTTATATTTTAGTATACACACAGCATTTTTGTAAATATATAATTATATATGCAGAACATTTTCTTTTAAGTCATTTAATTAAACCGATTAGACACCAAAAAAAAAAAGAAAAAAACTTAAAACGATTGTTGGCAGGTTGTTGGGACGCCTGAGGAAAGTAGTAGACTTTTGCTATGTGAAGCAACTGCAGTTGTCATGCGGAAGTGCTTCTATCTCCTTGGAATTGTACCTGTTTACAAGATATGAACCATAAAAGGGATGTTCAATTACAATTTTTCGCAACTACAATTTTTGTTTTACTCAAAGCTTTTAGGGAGTTTACAGATTCAAAGTTATGAGAAATTGTATCTTGCCCTCTCCCTTTTTATTTATGCATTTCAGATGAAAATAGTAACAGTTAGTTAATGCTTGATAGTTGATAGCATTTCATACTTGCAATTGGTTTTAATATTCCCTCCAACATGCTTTGGATTACCAGTGAAACAAGAAACTACGTCTATAGGAAAATAACAACAAATAACACGATTCCAAAACACTGCATTTGATATTGCTGACAATCCTTTGACCCATTTAAAACTAGCTTAAGTTGCTTAATATAGGGCTAAATAAATAATTTAAGAGTAAAGTTCTAACTCAATCATTGTCTATTTCCTTGAAAGACAAGACGACCCTTGTCAAAGAAAAAATGAACCCTTGTCAATTTCCTTGAAAGATAAGACGATTATCGTAAAAAAAAAAAATGATAGGCCTTGTACCTTGTCTCTTTTGTGAGACTAGATGGCCCTTGTCACGTGATCATGGAAGTGCTGGGACGTATCTAGCTCCGATGTGTATGTGAAGCTGATAACATTCATGGTTGCCAAATATACTTTGTTAAATCAACCTCAGGCATCACAGTTCTGAATAGAATCAAATAGAAGCCTAGTTGTGTAGGTTTTGGCCTCACTAAAGATTGTTCTTGATCACATGTTGGCTGTGATAATCATCAACAGGGTATGGCTTCTGGGTTAGGAGGCTCTCCATAACTTTCTAGACCTTTTTTTTTTTTTTTGTATTTATCTATCTCATGTGACTTTATGTGGAACGGGTGAATCTAGCACAAAAATTGTATTATAATTCCATTTAGCAAAAGTAAATGGAACATATACTATTACATGGCCAATAGTGTTTGATATATATCACATTCAAAATGACAGTTTGTGAAGAACAGGTTACAAATTAAATAAACAAGCAGACACTCAGAATGTAATGGAATGGAACTCCAATTTTGTAAAGTTATCAAGGAATTGACAACATATATTAAGATTAACATTCTATAAGGCAATTCTGTTTACTCAATGCTAATCATTCTTGGCTGTGTCCTTGGATGTCTCACCTGTCTTCTCTGGTTCATTTATGTTGCCCATCATCTCCGGTTCGCTTAAGATAGGAGAAGCTACAAGTCTTTCCACCGGGACTTTACATACATCACGACGTACTCCGATATCGGAAACCAATCGGCTAACACAGTACATACCGTAACCAACTGCTGCCAAACCGCTCATACTCGTGGTCAAAAAACGAAGTGGCGTAGAAACTATGGTACTAACAGCAGCCAAGTAAGATGCTGCCTGTCCACTTCGGCCTACGCTGAGATTTGTGAACACAAGCAGACCGGTTTTGCAGTAAATTGCAAAGTCTTCACAGTTATTCTTGAAAACGTTGTAACCACCAAATCCATTTTCAAGGAGAAATGAAGCACGGCGAAGGACATCTTCAGGTGGATCAGATACAGCTAGGGTACATGTACCTCCTCGAGCTTTGGCAAGAAAATATGCAGCTGAGACATCATATTCAAAGAGGTATAGCTCACCACCATAAAGAAAACAATCCAAACAGGACGAAATGACACCGTCATTCCTCGATAAGTCCCCACACTTTGGGCAAGGATTGTCACGATCATGAACGGGAGATGAACTAACTAGGAGACGGTCCAGAAAAGTTCCTGTGCCAATTTCTTGTCCTGCTCCCCTGGTAAAGTGGATCACCATTCCATCACCGACATATATTCCTGGTATCTTGCACAAAAAGCAACAAAAATTTCAGTATAATAGACAAGTTAAAAGAAATGATAGGTTCTAAGTCCATTTAGCTTTCACCACATCCTTCAATACCCTTTAGTTATACATCTCCATTATGTTGTTATAGAACAACAGCACATTAAGATTGCGAAGACTGAAAGAGTCTTAAAATATTTGGTATATACCTTAAAACAACCAGAAGATGTGATATTGATTACTAAGAACAAAGTTTTAGAGGTAGAACATTGAATTATATCATACCATAACAGTAAAAGGGCAAAGCACAATCTAGTCAAACATTAAAGTTGGCAGGATTTTCATCAATTTTTCTAGCTTCATAGGAAGACAGGCGCCATGCAGGCATCCATGACTACCAGGAAAGAGTAAGAGTGTACATAGACAAGATTGAGGAAGTGAACTTCCGAATTCGCATTTGATTAGCAAACCTGATATTAGAACACAAACCAAATTCTCTGGACTAAATTTCAGGATTGATTATAATGCTAACTGCTAAGTATGGCAATATCACTCATGAGTTTTGAAAGTAGTTTGATTTAAACTTTAAATCTCAAAACTGTAGGTAAGAGAATTTGGGGAAACCTAAACCTATTCAACCCTAAACATTGTCAGTTACTCAAAAGAAACATGACAGTGGCCTACATTTTCAGCAGCACACAAAGATGCCACTTTGAAAATTGGGGAAACCTTACAGATTCAAAACCTAAGTAACTATTATCATCCATTTATATCTCCCATTGTTTGATTTATTTCAAATCTCACTTCTCTCCAAGGTTAATGCTGGATACCAAATGAAGTGAGATTTTTATATTGCTAACCCAACACATCAAACTCATGTGCCATAACTTCAGAGCCAAAAGTTGGGGTAATTAAAAATTTGAGATATTCTGATACAATAATAGAATGATTAACAAAATACCAAAAAGGGAACAAAAATAGAAGTGGAATTCGAGTTATGTAAAGACAAATTAATGAAGACCGAGAATGAAAAACTAAAAGGAAGACAATAACTTTAATAATAATAATAATAATAATAAGAAGAAGAAGAAGAAGAAGAAGAAGAAGAAGAAGAAGAAGAGACCGTGATGTGCGTAGATGTAAGCTTGCCTCCATGAGTAAACGTGATCACCGGGTTTCAGTTGTTCTCTATCGATCTTATTCGAAAGCACTCCCATTTCAAACCCTAAATTCCTCTTTTTTTTTGTCTGATTAGTAGTGTTTGAATACAAATCAATCACAACTCACAACTGCAATAACAACAACAGCATAATCAAATAACAATCTGAAACCCTCTTTCTCTCTGTTTCTCTCTTCTGTATGTGTTTGAAACCCGAATAAACGGAATGACAATGGCTTCTCTTTTTGTGTTGCTTTGCTTTCACTCAACGCGTTTCGAGCTTTTGAAAGAAGAAGAAGAAGAAGAAGAGCAGAGAAGGGGAAACTGGAAAGGGAAGAATCTTACATGATTATTCTGATTGATATTCCCATTCTCCCTACACCGAAATTTATTTTAATAATTTCTCCCTTATCTATTAATTTTTCACATAAATTTAGAGCCTATTTTATTTGTGCTATTATTCGTTAAAAAAAATTTGGTAATGTTTTTTTCTATGTTTAGTAAATTTTTTAATGGTAAAAGTAAAATTTTGAGTAAAATCAAAATAATACTTTTTCAAAAGTTATAATTTATATTTTTTAAAGATTTTTTTATTCAAAAATTTTTTAATATAATAAACCGATAAAAATGTACTTTTTTATATTGTTGTATCTAAATATAATTAATAAATAAATAATTATTACATGATATATTTAAATATAAATTACTTTTATAAAAAATCTTTTTTAAAAAAAATGACTTCAACAAAATTTTTTTTCTAAAAAGCTTACCTAAATAAATCCTTAATATTTATTTAATATTTTAATAAAATTTTAAAACCTTTAAAACTAATTTCTCTAGTATTTTGTAATTGTTATTTCATGTCCACTTGAATAATATTTCAAATTTAATAATAATTAAATTTTTAAACAAAAAGTTTCATTGAGGATATGCTTGAGGTGGGAAAAAAGAAAAGAAAACAACTAAAAATGGACCAAAAAAAAAAAGAAAAAGATGAACTAAAAATAGAAAACAATAAAAGGAAATTGAGTATATTAATGATAGTTGTTTCTTTAGTACATTAATATAGAAGAGTGGATTGAAATATTTTTACAAATTTAATTGTATTTTTTTTTGGGTGGCTTACAAATTTAATTATATGACTAAATTTTGTAAAAATTTGACATCACATTTTCTTTTAAAAAAAATTAAATTTGACAGCAACCAATTTTTGCCATCTTAAATTTAATATCACATTTAAAATTATGTATTTAAGCGAAGGATAATGCTATAGTGAGAAGTGATGTTTTGGTGAATAATAAATATTATTTTTTAACATAAAAAAATAAATAAAAACATCATCATATACATCACACATGTTTAAATCTCTAAATTTAAGTAAAAATCTTTGTTCTTTACTAAATTTTCCTCCTCACAAAAAAAAATCTCTTAAGGGAAACGAAATAATTAAAAACACTAAAATAAGTAATTACAAAAATATATTTCTATTAAAATATGTATAGATTAATAAAATAAAATATATTATTGAATTATGTAAAATTTAATCAAAAAATAAATAGGAAATATGTACAGAAATGAAATGGTACAAACTACAAAACAGTATCATCGTTAGTCAATTAAGTCAATTTAGTTCCAATAATTAACTTGGGATTTTTAACTTCTTCTTCCACTGATGTCAACGTCACAAGCGTTTTCTCATTGCTTTCCATTTACTTAGCATCCAAGTTTTCTAATGATACCACTGAGAAGCTTGCTGCTCTTACAATTTTACGAGTGTTTTTATGAAAAAAATTCTGTTTCTATGAAATTTTTTTTACGAGTGTTAAGTAATTTTACTAAAAGAGATGTTTTATGTAGATTAACATTAGTTACTAAATTAAATTATATATTTACTAATAATCAAGTACCAAACTAACCCAATTTATTATAATAAAATAATTAAATCTAATGAATAATTAAATTTGTTTACAGTAATATAATAATTTTTAAATATTAAATATATATTTTTATATGTAATAGTTAATTAACAGCTGATTTTTTTCATAAATAACATAATCATTTATGAAATTCTTTTGTATGTGGACGAATAAAATTTATTTATTTATTAATTTCAAAAAATCATTCTACATATTTTTTGGGGCATTACGGTTTCCATACAATCTTACGTGAATTGAAATTTTCAATAAAAAAATTACCTATTCTCATGTGCCCTGTGTCGTGTGGGTTAAAACACCTAATTATTAAATATTAGTTTTTGGTTTTTGGGTGTTTATTAAATATTAGTTTTTTTTTCTGTGTCTTATTAAATATTAGTTTATCAAATATCAATAGGCATGTGACTTCTAAATTTGTATTTTTATAAACTAAATATATCTAATAATTATGAATATGGGATTAGTCAATATGTTAACTTTTGTATATTTTAATTTAGATATTAATGATATGTTTTTAAAAAAATTATGTGCTATAATATATATTGTGGAGATATAAATATAAGATGCATAGATATAAAATGAGTTAATAAGTCAAAAATAAGAAAAATATAAGTAGTTATAATAATTAGTCAATAATTTTATTAACAACAATGAGTAATCAATAAAAATTTAATCAATATCAACCAACAATTTAAATTGAATGTTTTATTTCTTTAGGTTTTAGATGTATTGTTTCAAAAGAAAATAAAAATACAAAATTAGCTGACGGTTGTTTTAGGATTCGAATGTTCTATGACTTTCATTATGAATGTTCTATAAATTATGAATGTTCTATTTTTATTAATTAATTTATTAGTCACAAAATTATTGGTTATCTATACTTTTCTTTCATTAATCATTGAGTTATTATTATCATTTTAAATTTTAAATGACCTGCTATTTCAAATGATTCACATTCTACTATTTTAAATAATTTATCTTTTATTATTTTAAATGAATAATTTTTATGTATTTTTTTTCCTTTTGACTTATTATTAGCTAGTACTACTTTAAAAACAATTTTTTTAAATTAAACAACTTTTATTCACAAAAGAATTATTTCACTATTAGAATTTAAAACAGATCTACAATTATTATTTTTAGGTGGATATTGCCTTCATCTGAAATTACTTGCTAATTATCTCTAGATGAATTGATATGTTTAACCAAGATGTAATCTAACGATTCAAAATAATAACTTCATATAAATTCAATTACCTGAGTTACCATCTTATTTTTATCGGAGCTTTTTATGATGGTGAAAGTATAAACTGGACCACCAAAGACCAGGCTGTGAAAGGAATTAATGAAAGATCAGGGCCGGTTCTTAATTATTCTTGTGTTGTGAGTAGACATTAAATTCTGGAATCTGGGATCTTGCAAAACGACTGACCCCATCTATTGGCCACGTTGCAACATCCTATTAATGGTGAATAAACGATTCCCACATCTTTCCATAAATACCAACATGCTAATCATTTTTCTATTTGACAATAATTAGTAGAATAAATATTTATAATTTCTTTCGAATATAAAATTTAAAAATATAATGTTAAAGTAATTCCTAGTTTAATAGTAGAAATTACGATAACAAAATTTTAATTAATGTTTTTTAAAATAATGATGCTTTTTATCAATAATAAAATTTAGGTGTATAATTATTATAACTTTCACTGTTATCACTGACAAAATCTAAATAATTCTTATAACTTAATTTAATTGTATAATACTTTTAACTCCTACTATTAAATTGAAAAGGAATAAAAGATGGAAAATTAATAAAAAAAAAATTCTAATTACTTGTTTATCTATATGTTTAATAAAATTTAAAAAAAAATACTTTACATTTCATAAAAGCACCATTGCTTTATGGTTTTTTTCCCTAATTGCCACTATTTCTATAACTAATTTTGTTGATTTCTATAACTAATTATTTTAATTGCCACCGTTTTATATTAGTCAATTGGCCACTCTTCTGCTATAATAGCAACTAAATCCTAAGAGAAATAGCCATTCTTAACTCTTTGACCACAACGATAAATTAGTTTTACTGACTTCAGTAGTTAATTTTATCAACTAATTATCAATTAAACAAAGAATTTCATCACACTAATAAATAAATATAAGTTATTAATATCTAAAAAAAAACTTTATATTATTCAATTTTTCTTTTTAGAAAATTGACTAACCTTATATTTACATAAGCAATATTATACTTAAAAAATTTTAAAAGTATTTTACATAACTTTAAAACTCTTGCCTTTTATTGTATGTATTTTTTCGCCATTTAGTCCAATATATGTAATATCTTTGCTAGATAACCAAATGTAACATTATGTAAAAAAAAAATTAGTAAATTAAGAATTATGTCTGAATTTTTCATATCAATAATCAAATAAATATAAGAAAAAAATTATTATTCATCATTCATTATATATATTATAATTTCTTAAACTAATTCATAAAAGTTTCACTAAAAATAAATTAAATTATTTCAAAAAATATCAACATGTGTTCATTCTTTCTTTTTCCTAAATTTAATTTTTGTATTGAATTTTGCATAATGTGAAAAAACTGAAACTTTTAGTTGGTTCATATTTAATTATTTACTTATTTATTTTTCGGTAGAACTTTTTAAATTTAAAAAGCAACTAGTGCTTGACTATTGATAGATGAACATCGGGTAACTAGTGCATCATTCTTTCTTCTTGCTAAATTAAAATTTGGTGTTGCAACTCCCTATAATATGAAAATTTTAGTTTATCGATATTTAATTATTTAATTTTTTAATTATCGCATTATTACTCTAGTAGAAATAAAGACAAAACAGTACATGCTTGAAAAAGAATTAGATGTAAATACATTTAAGATAAAAAAATATATATTAATAAGACTTGACATGCGTCTTTTGCTATTTTCGTAGACAATAAGGTAATCAATAAAAAATCAGCCAATATTAGTCAATAACTTATGTTAGATGTTCTATTTTTTTAGGATTCAGATATTCTGTTTATAGGTTTCAGATGTTCTACTTTTTTGGTTGATTGTTAATTGTTTAGGTTTTGGATGTTCTATTTCTTTTATTATAGACGTTCTATAAACAATGGTTATAGATGTTCTATTTTTTATTGATTGATTTAGTGGTTAGAAAAATGTTGGTTATCTATACTTTTCTTTTCGGAGAAAATATAATTTTAGTATATCAAGAAAATTTAATAATTTTAGTGATTTAACTAATTTCATAATTTTACAATTAATTATTTTTAAACTAATTATATAATTAGCTATAGAAAATATAGTATTACTAAAAAATGTAAAAATAATATATACAAATAATTAAATACTTTTACACAC
>JASCZI010091524.1:0-14101 GCA_036250425.1 Stylosanthes scabra | reverse complement strand
TTCAGACATTTAACATGGTGAACACTATATATATATATATATATATATATATATATATATATATATATTAACGTAATTCAATGTATTTAAAATTATTATTACATTACTCTACATAAATTTATAATTAATTCTACATATATATATATATTAAATAAAGACTAAATTTCTACAATAAATTTCTCACATAATTAAACCCATGCGCACTAAAAACAAGGGTTGCACCAAGTCCAAAGTCCAAATACATAATACATTTGAACCGGTTCAATCGACATTTATTGCTAAGATCGGTCTGCAATTACATAATAAAAGGGAGGCCACATCGTGAAATCAAATCTCATAGTAGAATACAATATAAACCACACAAAAAGAATATTCTATCAGGTCCATTAAGGACCAGGTTCATCATAGACGGACCCATTTTTATCATTCAAAGTGTATAGAGATTGTACTGGTGGTCCATGGTGGACCCAAACTTTCTTTATCATTCAATGAAATCTTACTTTCATTAATAAAAAAAAAGACATTAGTAGAGGGCTAAAATCGGAAAACCAACATTTTGGCTAATTGACCGAGAAATAAAAATAACACCATTCTATTTTATTTTACTTTCTTTTGTCTTTTCCACCCACTTCACACCTTCGTAAGTTCTTCTCCATTCAATTTCTCTCTCTCTCTCTCTCTCTCTCTCTCTCTCTCATGGCCCACCTCCTCCAGATCGCCGTCGTCCTCGGCCTCCTCGTCGCCCTCTCCGCCACCACTGCTTCCGCCCGCCCCTGCCGGACCTTCGTCATTTCCTCTTACACCTTCTCCCTTCCTTCATCCGGCGATCCGTCCCTCCCTTCCACCGCTACCCTCACCACCTTCACCGAGATCCGATCCTTCCGCCCTTACCCCTACGAGATCTTCTTCGACCGCTCCGGCGAGGAATCCTTAGACGCCTCCAAGGTCGAAACCAACCCTCGCCTCTCCGCACCCTTCGGATTCTCCTCCGAAGAATTCAGCTCCCTGCGCGATCGCACCAAGGACATCCTCTCCGTCGTCGTCGCCCTCCTCTTCGGCGTCGGCTGCGGCGCCCTCACCGCCGCCACCATGTACCTTGTGTGGTCCATGTTCTCGAGCCGCTACGAGTACCGTTACGAAGATTACCTCGACGATGACGAAGAAGATGAGAAGATCGAGAGCCCTAAGAAGTTAGGGTACGTGCAGATTCCGGCCGCGGAGGCGAATGATCTGGCGAAGAATGCGGCATGAGAGAGACTGTGAGTAAATATTTTAAAACTGTGTGGTTGAATTAATTAGGGTTTATGTGTCCCGTTTGTGGATTGTTTGTTATAATCGAATTATAGAGGAAATTGATAAGAAGAAAGAAATTGCTTATGCTTTGTTTGTAATTTGTTAATTACGTGTTTAATTCACTGTCTCCTCTGCTTACGATTCGCGTACTTAGCACTGAAATGTGTTCTGTTAATGTTATAAATGTTAAAAAGTGTTAATTATGTTTATGAATTTGCTATATCGGTGAATTGTAACTTTCATGAATTATGATTATCAATTTTATGCTGAACATAGATAGATAGATAGATAGATAGATAGATAGATAGATAGATAGATAGATGTAGGAATTTGGTTTATGAGCCATAGTGTGGTTCTATGCATTCCAACATTCTTGCTATACAGTGTTTTTCTCTTGTGCTGAAATTTCTGTTTTCTACCAAAGATGAATGTTCTTTCCAGTTTGCATACCGAGTCTCATTTGATTCAATGATGCTGTTCGAATAACTTTGGAAGTTTGATGACTATGGAATATGGATTATTAGATTACATTGTTCTGGGGACTAGATTGGAAGAACTTTAAAGCCACTTGGATTGGTTTAGTGGTTGGAGGTTTAAACCATGTCCTAGGTTCAAATCATGCATGCTTGAGTATTGTTCAGTAAGATCATCGATTCACAACTTCATTGAGCTAATGGAGATTGGTGTACTTTGATTATAGAGTGCAGATAACATTTTTTTGTTCTTTAAGTGATTTGTGCAATCTGAATTATTGGGTAACCAGATTTTTTACCAGAATTATAGCCAAAATCATGTTATAATGCTGTTAACCCCTAGTCCTTAGATGAATAAATGGGTTCCACCATTTGATATCACCATGATTTTTTGCATTATGCTGCAGATTTGTTATATAACCTTTCTAAGGCATTAAAACGGTTATGGATACCGAACTCAACTCATCAATGAGGTTGTTTTCTTTTACCATTGGCGGAACCCCCTTCCCTCTCTACAGATTTTAGATAATTCAAGGATAATATTTTAAATGCTAATTGAAGATTATTTTGTCTCTTTTTGGATATCCGAAACTTATTTGGATGTTCAAATTAAAAATTTAGAAAGCAACTTGAATAATAATAACAGAACTCCCTCATCAGGAGGACACATTTAAGAAAAGCATTATACGTAAGAACAAATGTGATTACTAAGTTAACAAGTACAAATGTGATTAATGAATTGCAACCTGAAATAATTTTCGAGATTTTCCCATCATTTTACAACATAAAAATATTCATTTCTCTTATTGTTTCCGTGGTCTTTCATTTCTAAGTATTTTTTCTTTATCAGCATTGTTCAATCTACAAAACATCAAAACATGAAATTTTATCATTTAGGGTGCGTTTGGGAGATAGACTGAGACTGGGAGACTAAGATTGGGGGACTGAGACGGAGAGATTGAAATAAGTTTGTGTATTGTGTTTTGTTTAAAATTAATTAGAAATAGAGACTCAGAGATAGAGATTAAACTAAGTTGATGGAGTAGAAATAAAGGTTAGTATTGAAAACTATAATGTTGATTGAAGGTATTTGAGTAAAAAAAATATTATTAAAGTTTCAGTTCCAATCTCTTAGTCCATCCAATTTGGAGGAAAATACTGAAATTTTGGAGATTGAAATTGAAATTTTAGTTCTAATTTCTATCCAACAAACACAATATTGAGTTTTGGTCTCCTAGTTTCAATCGTAGTAATTAGAACCAAACGCACTCAAGGATCTCACATGAGAAAATGTTTGATTGATGATATATTGACGAATTCCAGTCTAGGATTACAAGACTATTTTTTTTGTTGTTGGAAATAATAATGAAGTACTCTACTAAATTATATAATTTTCTAGTCCGTAAAGAAAAAAATTGCAACTGAATTCCTTTAACATTTTAATTGGCTAGGTTAGCCATCAATTGTGCTACAAGAAAATAAACTGTACATTGAGATAGATTTCTATAAGATTCCGTTAATATAATAAAAGTTGAAAAACAATTGCAAGTAGAGTAACATTGAAAAATTGTGCTAGTTTTGTTTACCATTTGAACACGATAAGAAACAGAAACCCCCACCCCATTCTCTTTTTTTTTTCCCTATTGGTTTATGATCAGAGGTTCAAAGATTATTGTTAATTTTGTAATTAGAGTTGCATAAACATAGCATTTACGTACATCTCAGACCTATTATTTGATTATGGTATTCTTTCCTCTTAAATCTTGAGTAACCAAGCTACTGATTGGCACATAACAGGGGCAAATAAGTCAGCCTCTATAACCTAAAATGAAAACGGTACAACCCCACCCTAAAGCAGTGCTTTTTGGGATTCAAACACTTGCGGGTAAAATTCACTGCTCAACTCACTTTCATTGGGTCTATTACATGAAACATCTCACTAACCAAAATGTTACTACTTACTAATCAACAGCAGTGTTACACTTCTACAAGCTAAGTTACATTTCACATAACTCCCTTGACTAATTTAGGTTGAGTATAAAGTGTAAACAACTACCATAACCAAATGTAGAAAACAAGCTTCCCATGTTAGAAAGCTTCAGTTGCTAATGTAAGTATGTAACGAATATACACTACAGATGGCAACAAAAACCACTCACAAATTTTAGTTGAAGAAGGAAGAGGAGACACATGGAAAGAAGAATGAAAACTTAGTTGGACTTATTAAGAAACTAATTTGTTCATCTAATATTTTTTTCAATGTTTTAAAAACTTTGTTCAATAAAATTTATATAGAAATTATGGGAACAACGAGGAGGTAAAAAAAATGGGGATAAGGTTTGTACTACTTTCTGGGTTTGGGACTTCCGGTAATGGTTGGAGGTTAATGTGAAAAAAAGGTGGATAGTGCACAAGCCAAGAGTAGCCAAATTAGGATTAGGTCTCTTAAAAGTGCAATATGATGATAGAGTTTAGAATGACGTATCCGGGAGAAGAATGAGTCTTCCCGAAATATATTCTTATAACTGTTAGAATCTCGATATTGTAGAGATTAGTTTGTAATGATAAAATAAGATCGTTTTATCTTATCTTTGTTCGTGCGGGCCATCAATTCTCGCTATCAGATTGGGCCGTAAGAGGACCACATTCCGGGCCCAATTCGATGTCCTAAACGAGGTTGAATCCCATATTAGGAGGAAGATAATTGATAGAAGAGAATTAAGAGATATAGAGGGAAATTAGAGAAGAATACGAGAGACACATAGATAATTCCATAGAGAGAAATTCCAAAATAGAGAATAGAATACTAATTTCATTCAAATTATGCATAACTGATTACATTGATTTTTTACTATTTATAGTAAACTACCAATTTTTTAGATCATTCTAAAAACTATTTTAAATGGATTAAAATTCCAAACTTTTACACGTAACATCCCACACGAAAATTGGAGACAGGGAGCATCCCTTCCTCTGCTCCATGTTGACATCCCTAGTATGCACCAAGGAAAATAAGGTCCCTCACACACTAGAGAGTAGAAACTCCACTAGCAGGCTCCTTTGTCAAGTTTTTGAGATGAGTCTTAAGGCTTATAAGCTGCCTAAAGTAAAAAGGTAGCTAAAGAAGTAATAAACTTGCATATAAACAATATAAACAGAAACTAGAGCAATACTTAAAAGGGAAGAGACCCATTGAAGCTCTTACAACTTAAAAAAAATGGCATAGATTTAAAATCTACAATTAGCTGAAGTTCGTCCCGTCTTCTGGATGCAATACCATTGACAGGCATGATACTGAGCATAAATGTTCAACCTTCCCTAAGTTTCTTTGCACAGTACATACATTAGCACAGGTAACATTACCCAAATACTATAACGCTGATATGATACACTAGCATTTCTGGTTCTCAGTACACAAGTTACAAACAAAAGAATAAATGTGGAACAGCTACTGCAGAATATGTCTTTATGAAGGGTTTAGAGGTCTAGAAAAATTGAAGGAATACAGCTAAATATATACAAAAGGTTTTTAACAAATGAATGTGTTTTTTGTGGTTTTTGTAGTTTGTAATGTATACAACATATTCTAGTCCATTTGTGCTTTAATCACACGCGCATATTGGTGATGTTATATGTACATGTATTTTTTTGACCAATCATATTTAATTAAGTCTTTTGTTTCTATTAATTATATTATATGATATATATTTAAAAGTACTATATTATTTAGAAATCAAATGAGATATTTGTTTGTTTATGCTTTGCAAAGAATGATGTTCTATAGTATTGATTGGAATGTATATTAAGTAAGAAGTTAATCGTGTTTGGACATGTTTTGAGCAATTCATTTGACAAATTACGAACAATGAAAAAATAACAACAAGCAAGATCGTTATTAAATATGTTTAAGTAGATTAAATAATATAGCTATAAATATTTGTAGTTATTATCATAGTTTTTTTAGGTAAGTTATGTTTTAATTAGATTTTTAATTTTAAATTCAAATTTTGGATTTAAATTGATTTAAAGATTATCTGTTTATATTTGAATGGTTATGATTATTATGATTATGATGATGATATAATTTTTTCTGGGTTAGTTTTGTTTGTTTTTTGTTTGTTTTTTTAGTTTCATGATAGATGAATGTGTAGTAGAATCTTCTCTTCATTAATCAAGATGTTCTTGAAGACTCTCGCATCCCATTTTTGGGGATTTTTATGAGATTGTAATTTATCGAAAAAAAAATAAATGTTACAGTAATACTATTTGAGTAACTATTTGAAAAAGTATTGATAGCCAATATTAGGGAGATAATAAGAAGTCAATATCATTTTTCTTTCTTTTCTCTTTCTCCTTTTACCACCCACTATTACCCTAATTACACTCATTGGCTCTTTATTGGTCCCTAACGTTGGTTCCTAGCATTATTCTAAGTGTTTTCACCAATCAAGTGGTTAACTAAGTACACTTGTAATAACAACATCACTCTCAATAAAAAATAGCATGATACACGCTCTTCACCAACGCCTTCTTCTCCTCCTCATCCTTCGTCATTGTCTTTTTTTTTTCGTCCTCATTTGTTGTCATCATCATCGTCGTCATCTTCTTCCCCTTGCCGTCATCGTCGTCGTCTTTTTCTTCTTCTTTTTTTTCGTCTTCTTCTTTCATGTTTGTAACTTCTTCTTCATCTTTGTTGTTGTTGTTCATGTCGTCATTATTGTTATTGTTGTTGCTGCTGCTTTTGTTCTAAAACTAAAAACTAAGGAAATAATATAAAACTCAAAACTGTACTCAAATAAAAAAAACAATAATGTATACAAATATAAAAGTGTACTATACCGAAATAAAAAACAAGAATATACGAAAATATAAAAAAGTTAATGTATACACAAATATAAAGCTATACTACACGTCTACACCAAAATAAAAAATAATAATATACACAAATATAAAACTATATTGCACCAATTTGCTTTGTTAAATACTTAATTGATAAAAATATTTCGTCATCTAGGATTATTGTAAATGTTAATTGTATTTAACAATTATTTTTTATTTAATTGAGTAATGATATATACTAAATTTAATCGATGAGGATGATTGAAGTTTTATATCATTATTACGTAGAAATTTATTATTTTTTATATTATAAAATTATAAATTTATCATCTATATAGAATTACTAACATGATATAATTAAAAAAAAAAATTAATAGGTGATGTTAATATTGGTTATAAATTCATTAGATGACGATACTAGTATAAGTTATAAATTTATTATTAACATTAATTAGAAGATAATATTATTAATGAAAGTGATGTTATTAAATTTGGAGAGTCAATTTTTTTAAAAAAATTAAAAGAAACTATAAAAATTACGGATAAAAAGTTTAGGTGTCAATAGAATATTAGATAAGATGTAAATTTTTAGTAGTGTCATAGATGTGTTTTAACTTTTATAAAAAAAAAATATCGAAACAATCTTTAATTTAATATTAAAATGATTTTTTATTTGATATATAATAAATAAATTTTTGATTTTTTAAGATATTCTCCAACCCGACAGGCCAAGATAAATACTTTTTTGTTTTTCATGAGTAGTGCCGTTATAATAGGGTGAGGGAAAAAAAAAAGAATCGCCCGTCACTACTAATGAAAAACAAAAAAGTAAGAAAAAGTCTTGAATTCAGTTTGGATTGAGTTTTAAAAAAAAAAATTTCTATGGCTTTTTTAAAATGATTTTTTATTAATAGAAATTGTTTTTTTTTTGTTTTTTTAAAAAGCAATACATTGTTGATTTTTTAAAAAAGCAAATAATTTGTCTTTTTTTAATAAAACTACTTTTTTTAAAACGTATCTAAATGATTCAAATTTAATGAAAAGTAGTTTTTATTTTTCATTTTTTTTTATTTCTCTTATTATCACCTATTTTTTCCTTAATAATTACAATCGCGGAGCATTACTCAATAAGTAAATATACGTCACTTTATTTAAATTGGTAAATAATGGATTTATTTTATTTATTTAAATAAAAAATCATGTTTCACCCACTTCACAGT
Organism: Stylosanthes scabra; assembly: GCA_036250425.1. NCBI lineage: Eukaryota > Viridiplantae > Streptophyta > Magnoliopsida > Fabales > Fabaceae > Stylosanthes > Stylosanthes scabra. The sequence goes on along the minus strand of JASCZI010091524.1, from coordinate 6,276 downwards.
TCACGCTTCACACCCTCATTTCCTCTCTCTAAAATGGCCCGCCTTCTAATCGCCCTCGTCATCGGCCTCCTCGTGGCACTCTCCACCCCCGGTGCCTCCGCCCGCCCCTGCCGTACCTTCCTCATCTCCTCCTACACCTTCTCCCTTCCCTCATCGGACGATCCATCACTCCCTTCCACCGCCACCCTCACCAGCGTCACCGAGATCCACACCATTCCCTCTTTCCCCGCCAAGCTCTTCTTCAAACGTGCCATCAGAGATTCCGCCGTCGTCGTGACCGAGGCCCGCCCTTCTTCCCCTAGGACTCGCCCCGCCGCGACACTCGGATTCCCCGCCGAAGAGTTCGGCTCCCTCCGTGACCGTATTAGGGACCTCATCGCCGTCTTCGTCGCGCTCCTCTTCGGCGTCGGCTGCGGAACACTCACCGCCGCCACCACGTACCTTGTCTAGTCCATGTTCTCCCGCCGCCAAGATTACCGTTACGACGATTACGTTGACGACGAGGAAGATGAGAAGATCAATAGCTCTAAGAAGTTAGGGTACGTGAAGATTCCGGAGGCAGAGAAGTAGGCTTCTTCAGCTCCGGTTAGGGTTTATTTAACCCCTTTTCGATTGTTTACATAACTATCGAATTGAAAGAAGAAAAAAAAAAGATGCTTATGCTGTGTTTGTAATTTGTTAATTAGGCGTTTAATCAGTTTCTGCATACATACTAAGCACATAAATGTGTATGGTTTAACACTAATTGATTTGCTATATATGCTATGAATTATGATCATCAATTTAAGGTTACATTACATTACATACAGTTGAATTAGAAATAATAGGAAATATGCATTCTCATTGATGCCTTAGAAGATTTTGTGAAAAAGTTTAGAATTTACATAAAAGTCCAAAAGGGACTACAGATCAATCAGATCATAGGGGTTTGTCGAAACAATAATTTGCAGATGCAATGGTTCGACTAGTATACATTTAGAAAGCGGGGATAACATTTGTTGTTTATGGAGTTTTGTTTAATTGAAGTTGAAAACTTAGAAATGCAGTTGACTTGGATGATTTGTCAACTGCCCATGAGTCTCCACCTTAATTGAATATCCAAGTGCAATGTGTTCTTCATTGCCAATTATGATTTTGTTTCGGCTGGTGTTAGGTACTGGTTTGCATAACAATCTAATAGGAGTAAATATATAGGGTAAATATTTTAGTATATTATAGTTCATGAATTTAACATGACCATTACTCATTCATTAGCTTTGTATTTGTTATGAGGCCTCACTTATAGGGCATATGCATTGGTATATTACTTTACTAGCTAATATTAAATATGCAATTGTATAAAGAGTTAGAACTTTGCAAATTGTAATTTCCACCATGAGAATTATCATGAAGCTTTCTTTGAAAATCTTTGATGGGAGGTTTGTGAATTGCCTATTGTTTTTCATGCAGGCGAAAAGAAAAAAAATCACGTAGAATACCCGAATTTTCTAAATTTAGTAAATTTTTTTGCTCTTTATTTAATTCTATGCTTCACCAAAGAAATTTTCATAGAATAAACCACAAAATGTTGTCTATATAACCATACGAAGTTGTATAAGTAACACAAAAAAAGGATGACAATCATGTTAAAACTCAAAACAAAGTTGTATAACCATACGAAGCAAATCATGTAGAACAAGGGTCTTTTGACATGTCTGACAACATTTTTAATGAATTTTCTTCACTTTTTAGCTTCTTGGTAGGAGGAAGCATCTCCCAGATGGGACTTCGAGTACACTCTTTTTTAGTACGCTTCCTTTGAGAGTAGTAGAGTGTCACGGCCTTGGACACACTCCAACGCTATCGTGCCGGCACTTGAACTTACTCAACCTCTTGAGCTAAGATCAAGTCAACCTAACCCCTCAATATTAGCACTAAAGCTAAGAATATAAGAGAACACAAGAAATGGAAGTTTTGGTGAAAATCACTTTACTAACACAAGTGATTTCTACAAATGACTCACTCACCCAAACTCCAAACTCTCACCCCTATTTATACTAATCCACCTCCCTAATGGATGGCTAGGATTAAATCTAGTCAACGGTCCAGATCGAGTGTCCAGAACCTTCATTACAAATATCTAACCTACCACACTTCTCCAAACACTTCTAGATTATTCTACCACACTCTTTATTCTTCTACATATATCTATACTCTTCTAGAATACTCTATGACCTTCTAGAGCCTTCTAGGACATTCTAGGTCTTCCGGGACCTTCCGGGGCATTCTAGAACATTCCGGAAACATCCAGAGCATTCTCAAATACACCAGAATACTATTTAAATATCGTTAAAAGTAACCTTCTAAAATTTACCATGACATTCTTCCCCACCTATTGCGCAGACGTCCTCGTCGCGTTTTGCTCATGATAGCGCTCTAGGTGATCTTTGAATTGCCACAGATCTTCACGAGTTTCCCAGCTAGCTTAATTTATTGGAAGTCCCTTCCATTTAACCAAGTATTGGATACTTGGTGGTACTCCTCTCCGTCGCACAATCCGATTAGCTAGGATTTCTTCGATTTCCTTATCAAAGGATCGAATTACCACAGGTGGAGCGCGACTTGAATCGCCTCTACTTGGTTCAGCTTCGTCTTCATGATATGGTTTAAGCATACTCACATGGAAGACCAGATGAATCTTCTTGGAGGAAGGGAGTTGTACCTTATAAGCTACCTCCCCAGCACATCCGATGATCTCAAATGATCCTTCATATTTGCGGATTAAACCCTTATGGACTTTGCGAAAGGCTTTGAATTGTTGTGGAAGAAGTTTAATCATCACCTTATCTCCCACTTGATATCTCGCATGTCTCCTCTTTTTATCTGCCCACTTTTTCATCCTCTTTGCAGCTTTGTCAAGGTAAGAACGAGTGACATCAGCTTGTTCTTCTCATGACTTAACCATATGATATGCTCCAGGGCTCCTCCCTGTATATGGAGACGAAAGAGAGTGCGGTGTAAGCGGTTGTTGTCCAGTTACAATTTTGAATGGAATCTTCCCCGTAGACTCACTCTTTTGTAAATTGTAAGAAAATTGAGCAATGTCTAGGAGTTTTGTCCAATCCTTCTGATTTGCGCTTACGAAATGCCTCAAGTAACACTCGAGTAAGGCATTTACTCTCTCAGTCTGCCCATCAGTTTGAGGATGGAAACTTGTTGAGAAGTGAAGTTCCGATCCAAGAAGCTTGAACAACTCTGTCCATAATCGTCCCGTGAAGCGTGGATCTCGATCGCTAATGATACTCTTAGGAAGTCCCCAATATTTCACCACATTCTTGAAGAATAGTCGTGTTGCTTCCTCTGCGGTGCAATCAGTAGGGGCAGGTATAGAAGTAGCATACTTCGAGAATCGATCCACCACCACAAGGATAGAACCAAATCCTTCAGATTTCGATAAAGCAGAGATGAAATCCAGAGACACACTCTCCCAAGGTCGCTCTGGTGAAGGTAGGGGTTCTAACAACCCACTTGGTGCCTTATTTTCAATCTTATCTTGTTGACACACAAGACAAGTCTTCACATAGCTCTCCACTTCATCTCGCATTTGAGGCCAATAATAGGAAGACTCAATGAGAGCCAAGGTCCTATGTTGGCCTTGGTGACCAGCCCACTTGGTGTCGTGGCATTCCTTCACCAACTTCCTCCTCAGGTTTTCCCACTTAGGAACATAAAGTCTTCTTCCTTTTGTGTAGAGAAGGTCATCCTCTAACCAAAATCTTTTGGTCTTACCTTCTCTCGCCAACTCCACCAATTTCTTGGCTAAGGGGTCATGATATAACCATTCCTTGATGTTGCGTATGATGTCTCCCTCTACTATGGAAATGGCCGCCAATTCAGCTTTGCGACTCAATGCGTCAGCTACCACTTTAGTCTTGCCAGACTTGTATTCAAAGTCGAAGTCAAACTCAGCTAAGAAATCTTGCCACCTAGCTTGCTTGGGGCTCAACTTCTTCTGAGTTTGGAAGTAGCTTGTTGCCACATTGTCTGTCTTGACGGTGAAGTGCAATCCTAGCAGTGGCGCCAAGTCCTCAAGCAATGCACTACTGCAGTCATTTCTTTCTCTTGTACAATGTACCGCCTCTCTGTATCATTCAGCTTGCGGCTTTCAAATGCAATAGGATGTCCTTCTTGCACTAGAACTCCTCCAACAGCATAGTCAGAAGCATCCGTGTGGACTTCGAACACCTTTGTGTAGTCAGGTAGTGCCAACACTGGTCCTTCCGTGATAGCATCCTTCAACTCATCAAAAGCTTTCTAACACTCCTCTGTCCATTCCCAAGATTGATTCTTCTTGAGAAGATCAGTTAATGGTACAACTTTGGCGGAGTATCCTCGGATAAACCTTCGATAGTAATTAGCCAGCCCAAGGAAAGACCTCAGTTCAGACACCTTGTTTGGTGGTTCCCATTCCTTGATCAAGTTAGCCTAACCCTCAATATTAGCACTAAAGCTAAGAATATAAGAGAACACAAGAGATGGAAGCTTTGGTGGAAACCACTTTACTAACACAAGTGATTTGTACAAATGGCTCACTCACCCAAACTCCAAACTGTCACCCCTATTTATACTAATCCACCTCCCTAATGGACGGCTAGGATTAAATCTAATCAACGGTCTAGATCGAGTGTCCAGAACCTTCATTACAAATATCTAACCTACCACACTTCTCCAAATACTTCTAGATTATTCTACCGCACTCTTTATTCTTCTACATATATCTATACTCTTCTAGAATACTCTATGACCTTCTAGAGCCTTTTAGGACATTCTAGGTCTTTCGGGGCATTCTAGAATATTCCGAAAACATCCAGAGCATTCTAAAATACATCAGAATACTATTTAAATATCGTTAAAAGTAACCTTCTAAAATTTACCGTGACAAGAGGGAGACAACCTCAAGCTCAAGCTCTGAGGAGGTAAAGGAGTGTGTGGCTTCCACACTAAAAAAAGATATTTAATTTTTTGGTGCTATATGTTGCAATCTGTATGTGCAGTGGCAATGGTGGTGAGATTGGAACCCATGAAAACTGAGGTTGAAGGTGAGAAGGAAATTTTTGTCTTTTAAAAAATCAAAGACAATTTTAAAATAAAATTAAACCTTAGGTACGATTTTGAAAGAAAAAAAATCTCAGACGATTTTGATTTTGACTCCAAACCTTAGGGACCAAAAGAGTATTCATCTCAAAATTTTAACTATGGACATAAATATTTTCAATAATACCTTTAAAACATGACAAAAAATTATTCAACTTGAAGTAAACATAGAACTAGTCGCCAAAAATAACGAGGTAAACTTACCTCGCCTTAGATAGTTGTCGCATTTTTTAATTTTTAAAAATGTTTTTTTATAATTTAGAATAAACACTCAATCAAATTATTGAGGCCCTTACCATTTACAATTTGAACATAATGATCCCTAATGATTATAAAACCTCAAATCGATCTCTGACAAAATGAAAAAATTGACAGATCGACTCTCGAAGTAGGTTGTTATGATAATGAGTTAGTTCATGTTGACATGTCAATAGTAATGCTAGGTGTCAATTTACTATTTAACACATCAGACATGAACCATGAACCGACATATTACCATGACAATCCATTGATAAATTGCTATCAAGGTCAATTTGTCAAATTTTCCTCTTTATCGGGTGTCCATTTGAAGTTTTATAATCATCAAAAGACTTCATGTTCAAATTGCAAATGGTCAGAATTCTCCGGAGGAATTCACTCTATAAACCAAATGCTTAAGACTGACACAACTAATCTTATAATAAAATCAATTCACTCTATAAACCAAATGCTTAAGACTGACACAACTAATCTTATAATAAAATGATGATTTGTTATATGCACGACTTTTTATGGGATACCAAACTGACCTCATTTATCATTCGATGGGATAAAAGTGGATTCTGCACTCAATAAAATGCAAATTAACATTGACCACAAAAAGTGGATACACCAAACATTTTCCTTTAAGACTATATCGTGTGTTCTAAACAGGTTGCTAATTGGCTAATTTGAATTTTGGGGAGAGTAAAAGAGGGCAAAGATTAATACTAAGAACCTTTGGAGAACACTCAACTGTGAAATCTAAACCTAGCTGTAAGACGAAGACCACTCAACTAGGGTGCAATGCCACAAAAATAAACACGAAGCATAAATAAATCATTACCTCATGCAAGAGAGTAACCAAATAATACAATATAACTGATAATAACACTAACAATTCTA
>JASCZI010091523.1:0-17403 GCA_036250425.1 Stylosanthes scabra | reverse complement strand
CCAATGAATTAAGGCCTCCTGCTAAGATATGAGGCTCATCATCATTAGATTGGATTATTGCATTTATCTGCTTCATCCTCCAATTCTCATCAAGATGATCAAGGTGAGTACAATAAAAATTGAGTTCACCTACTTGAGGTACATCAATGGTGGCCTTCAAAACATTCCTGCACCCGAAAATTTATCATTCGAGACGTTATTCGTCGGCCGCAAAAAAAATTAGGTTTTCATCCAAACCAACACCAATTCAAATATTAAAAAAAGAACAAGAGTTTAGGCTTGGACCACACAAATAATTTTTTTTCTTACAATTAGTAACATGTGTACCATTCATCTTTGTTTAATAGATACTAGTAATGAGCAAGAAAGAAGAACCTTGGGATGAAAGTAAGACAAAAAATTCTTGAATTTAATTATGATGGAACTTGTTGGCAATAACAGAGGAATAATATACTATTCTATTATGAGTTTCTGACTATCCTTTGAGACCAGACAAATTTCTAAGTGTAAGTCTAGTTGTATCTTCAAATGGCAGCATTTTCCTCAAAGATAATGACAAACTGCACCAAAACTTCATCCATACAAAATTCCTGAATATCAGACTTTATATTAATTTTTATGCAGCTTACAGATTACAACATTTATTTGTTTTTGTTTTCTGAAAACACAAACCAAAGCAATTTATAATGCTGAAGATAAACCTCCACCAGCATTTGCCAGAATCTGAAGTTTCCTAAAAGGAATATGCTGAAGGTCTCAATAGAGAAAAATATGAAAAGTATTAAAAAATAATACATCAATACATTCCTTCAATAAATTGTCAAATACAGTATAAGGATGGTTAAGTCAAATATTTTTTTCTAATGTGATAATATAATATCAAAATTCAAATGTCTTTGTAAAACTTCACTTAAACTAAGAGAACAACTTAAAACCAATAATTTTGACTATATAGTATCAAAAGCGTTTCAGATATAACTGGAAAATCAGGTGTTTCTGTATTTTTAGCTATGGATCTTAATCATATATAAATTTTATAATTAAAATCAATTAAAATCAACGGCTAAAAACACACACACCTAATTTCCGATTATACCTGAAAGCTTCCTATAGTATTACTTCAAAAAAATATAAATTTGAAAGGAACATTGATGAGTGGTGACAACAGAGAATCCTTAAGGAGTTGGTGGGAATGAATCCTGCTTTGCCTTACAGCTATTACAGTTGGCAATGCCATGCATTTTCTTATCATTCCCATTGACATTTGGCACATTCAAGAAAATAGGGAAAGAGTGTGGGCACTTTCAAGATTGATGCAACTAAAAACACCACACTTTTAGAGTAAAACACTTTGAGTGTGAAATCTTTTATCTAGCTTTTGGAAATTTCCATGTCTTTTTTTTTTTTTTTAACGTGTATATTGAAAAGTTTAGGAATATTTGGCTACTTTATGAGCTAAGAAAGTGATAATATTTTTTATTTTACTTTAAGGATAATATATACAATATGCATGAAGAAGGTGATAAATTTATAGGACAATTATGCTGAAATCTAAGCAAAAGTAGCTTATGATGGCCAAAACCAATAGAAATATTAAAATTATATAATTAATATATATAAACTGAAATTTTTATGTATACATTAAAAATCAACCCCTCAAGTCATTAAGATTTCAAATATAATTCTTGACACAATTTTAAACACCATAGAAAAGAAAACATATTTTTTTAAAAAAAAATTAGTAACATATAAAAGTATGTTAATTAACCTAAAATTTTATTTCTATAAAACTACCAAACATTTTGCTAAAGTAACATGCGTTAAGAAGTAAAAACATAGGAGCAATAGCACTTATTTACTTGATGAGAAATAAAAAAACTCCAAAATCAAACTCAGCAAAGCAGCATAAATTAAAATAATAGTGTAAAAAAGAAAAAGAAAAAGGGCAGAAAAAGAAACCTAAAATCAGAGTGATCAAAGAGGTTGATGGAAGTCCAACGTTTAATAGGCCATTTGGATAAGATAGCATTTCCAAACTGAGGTGCCCAACTCTCTGCAAAAACAAAGTAATCCATTCCCAATGCCTTTGCCAAATCTGAAAGTGGCTTCATCCCATTCTCTTCCTCTGCCTTCACTTCTTGCAAACCCAATATATCTGCACCTACCTCTCTCAGCACCTCCACCACTGTCTTCCTCTGCCACCCAACAACCTATGTTCAACAAATAGCAATATAATAACCATTTAATTGCATACATCCCACAATTTTCACAAAATTTAACAATTTATACCAACACATCTCACAAAATATACATAAAAAAATAAGTTAACTAAGTATATCGTGAATGATTTAGTAGTTAATTTTTGTTATACATGTAGCATTTTGGCATATACATATATACGTACATGTATACACTACAAATAAAAAATTACTATACACCTATTTTATCCAATCGAGTCTAAAAAAATTATTTATTTCTATACTAAATAAAAAAATATTTCCGTATCAAATAACACAAAAATAACACCGAAAAATATTTTTTTTACATACAAAATAGACGCAGACGTGGAATTATTATAAGAATATTATACACAAACAGAAAATTATTGTATAGTCTTGATTTGTGTTTGGAGTTTTTTCTCCGAGATAGAAATAAAAGCGAGTTTTAAGAATTACATGAAATTCTTATCTCATAAGGAATCCAAACACAGTCTTAAGAAGACATTTTAAACGTATGTTCTAGAAATATTTATAACAAGTTAAGATATTTAAATCTTTAATGTTAAAACTTTTTGCATAAAAGAAACTTGGAAAGACAACATGATGAAATGTGTTTTGAGGGGTCATGCAATAAAATTTATCACCTTCTCGTGTTCCGAGAAACTCGGTTGGCGATTTCTCAGCATGGAGATCTCGTTATCCGGTAAATTGATCGACACTCTTAGCTTCGATTTAGAAAACTGTTGTTGTTGTTGTTGCTTGTTGCTGATGCAGAGTGCTCTGTTTTCAGAACAGGGTATTTGATGAGAATGAGAACGCTTCAGAATGCTCTTTGGTTTCTCGTTCGTTGACTTTGACCTCCAGTTTTGGTCAAAGGGTCTTCGTTGCCTCGAAGCGACGCCGTTTTGGTCGTCAAAGTTCTGAGCTTTCTCTGTTCTCTGAGGTGGAACCGCTGGCGCCATGGAGAACAGTGCGGCGTTGAAGGTTGCGATTCGAATTGGTTTTGAGTGTTTTTGTGTACCCAATTGGCCGTTTTGATCGGGAATGGTGGAAAGATTCGAGCTTGGGTCGTTTTGGGGTTTTGGGGTGTCGTTTTTGGGCTTCTTTGTGATGGTTACTTTGCACCTTGAACGACGGCGGCGTAGTGGCCACCACCGGAGGAGGAAGAAGCGGCGGAGCTTGGTGTTGAGGAGCTTGAGCATGGTGGAGAAGTGGGTGGTGTTGGGATCATAAGACAATGTTGGTTTTTTGTGAGGTTGTTGAAGATGTTTTTGTTGTTTTTCAGTTCTTTGTGATTGGAAATTGAAAGAAGAAGAAGAAGAAGAAGAAGAAGAAGAAGTGAGCTTAGACTTTATTAGTTAATTTTCAGTTGGAAATAGTTTTATAGATAAAAGTTTAAGGGTTTATTTATTTATTTATTTGGACATTTAAAATTTTGTATCTTATTTTGACATAAATTTTACTCATTATCAGTATTAGATAAAGAGTAGAAAAAATTAATATTGATTTTTAGGATACAAAAAAGTTCATAATTTTTTTATCATGTGAAATATACATGTTCTTCATAAATTTAATAAAAAATATTTATTTTTACTCGATTTTACTCTTTGTAAAAAAAATTTCCTTAGATGAATAGTATTCTTCATTCACTCTTATTTATACAACTTTTTTTTTTTATCATTATTAGATTAACATTATTTAAATGATTTAATTCTAAAGAAAAATTGATATAATTTACCCGAAATATAAATGAAGTTAATTTATTACACTAACATGTTACATCTAGTGGAGTTTGCTTTTTCTTAAAGAGAAATCAAGTTGTTGCCAAGAGGGTTTGCAATTTGCATGCATATTACAATTTTATTTGTAATATTGAAGTTTGGATTTTAAAAATAATCACTTAATATAAAATTAAACTTATAACTTGAGGATTGCATCCTATCATCCAAAATTTCATTAGCAAAGTCTATGACTAAAGTAGTTATAAAAGGAGAAGGACATTCTTGGAATTGAATTGGTGTCATTTGGTATCCTTTGTTTCATTCTCAAAAGACTTCTTTTTTCTTTCAATTTCTATTTTCCAAAGAAAATCTATTTAAGTAGAAATAATAATTATTAGGGAATACCATTCTTCAGTCAAAAACAAAAGAGGGGGAAGAAAAAGAAAAGAAAGATGAGATGGAAAATGTCTATTGCCAATGGCAGTTTCTCCAACCACTACAATAATATATAGGGTTAGCTTGGTTTAGATGTTGCTTACACATGCAAAGCTTACTACTAATATAATTTAAAATATATGATTTGCATTGAAAATGCAATTAAGCAAACTTGAGGTTTGTACAAATACTCTTCGATTCAACTTGATATATTGAAAATTTAATCCGTCATGAATCTAAATTTTATTTAAGAGTTTGTAATAAAAAATTTAAACTTTTAACATTTATTTAAATAAATTAGTAAGCTGACCGCTAAATTAACATATTTTATTATTATTTTTGTAATTTGTAACGCCAACTTTGCTATTAAGATTTTTATTTTATTTTCATAGTTTGACTATGATAAACTAAGAAGCATGGATAAAAAAGGAAAGATGGAAGTAAAATATAATATTAATGAGGCAACAACTCTTGGTCCTCATGACCATGCAAGTGAGGTTATTCTTATTTGGAAATTGAAACTACATTTCACAAGAAACCCGCCGTTCCTATCTCCCATGGCCATGAATCTACCATTATTAAACTTTTACTAATAATCTAAAGTTAATTAAGGACTATGAATCTTGACCATTCTAAAGGAAAAAAAACTATTTCGAGTGATTATTATTCTTAAATAATATATAGAATAATTTTTTTCTAAATACTCAAAAAAAAAAAAAAAACTCTCTTCCTACTAATATTTAAAAATGAGTAATGATAGATGTATATTAAAATTCAGCAATTAAAATAGACATCAATATAAAATATATATTTAAATATAAAATATATATTAAAAATAATTTAAATAATATATATAAATATATAAATATTTGATGATTAATTTAATTATTGAATTTTATGGGTAAATAGAATTTTGTTAAAAGCTTCTATTCAGGATCATTGAAAATCCCATTCAATCTGAGTTGGCGTGGGGACCTCATCAACTCAACCTTGGAATTTAGGAATGGATCCAATCATCCAAACACTTTTGTATTGTGTTCAATGTTTTCCACCCTAATATATATACACTCCAATAATAACTTAGATTTTTCTCATTGGATATTATTTATGAAGTGAAAAGATAGAAATCATGGGGCATAACAACAAGAAGATAAGCCTCTTGTGGTTAATAATTATTCATACTACTCCCTTATACCTATTTTTGAAGAATTAGGGACAAGACAAGAGTGATGATAATTTGAAGTCCAACATTTTAGAACCAATATGATTCTGAATTTTAGTACCACACATGAAGGATTATATTGTACTCAAATTGTTGAGATATTAATATGATAATCTTTATAAAATTTTCTTGTAGTGATAGGTCCACAAATTTTAAGAGAGCAATAATATATATGGATTCATGTATATATATAAGACCATTGAATAATTATTAAAAGATAGTAGTAATAAAATAGGAAGATCTATTTCAAAATGTACCCTACACAACACAAGAGGCACATTGGCATAGTAATATACATAAGTTTCCTCTATAATGTAGCACTAATAAAATCATCATACAGTGTCACTTTCTACAAGGAAAGAAAAAGCACAAGAATATGATTTATCAAAAGATAAAGACATAAGGAATGGCCTCTTCAAAATGTGAGTGAATGTAAGCCCTAAATTGCACAAAAGAGTGAAGATAAGATGGTACCATAAAAAGGGAAAACCGACACCAATATGTTGACAAAAATTGAAGTCAATGCATGATGATATCTTTGATCTTAGAATAAACAAATATTAGGTAAGTCACCACATAAATGTGTGTTGATGTATAGAGAAATAAAATAATAATGTGGCTTTAGATTATGAGTTTGGTGTATCTATCTTATGTCAAATGCATTGATTTGGTATTAATTAGAAGCTCACAAAGATTTCATTGAATTGACAAATTGACAATTTTCTTGATCCTTATCAAATCATTGTCGCATAATCTTAGACCCATTACAAGTTCTTTTAACCTAATCTCAATACTTCACATTGTGAATGAGTAAGTGGGGTTCGGATCCCACATCGTATATACAGCAATTAATTGACAAACGATAAATTCTTAAATAAAATTTTGATTCGCGACGGGTTAATTCTTAATCTATTAACTTAAGGATTAACTTAAGGGATATCGTGGAAACCATGAAAAAAAAGCTAGTTGATCTTTACACGGCAAAATCACAATCATTCATTTATTTATTGTATTCAATGTGTGGTCACACACTATTCAATATCAATAAATATGAAAACGATTTGAAGAGTCAATTAATTTAAGCTTCTCTCTTATATTTGTGTTTTCTTTTTTTCACTATAAGCAATGGACATGTTTATAAGCAGACAAATATAAATTCTTAGACTGTTCTAATTACATATATATTTTAGTGACTTGGACAAAAACCTCATCATTCATTTACTTCAATGGCTGATCTAAAAGGCTATTGGTTCAAGAAGAAAAAGATGGTCACTATGTTTTTTTTCCTTTCTAGTGTTGATGATACATTATTATTACATGAAGACAGGTAAATTGAGCAGCCAAAGTTGACAGCATTCATGAGCATATATGTTGAAGATTTAAGATGCCATTAATGGCTATCAGAGATACTATTATTCAGTTAGTTAGGCAGTTAGATGTGAATTACCATTTTACATTTTTTTATTACTTTCAATCTTGAATTTTTCTCTCAACTCTTGAATCTCAAATGGTATAAGAAACTAAGAGTCTGATGAACTCCTCAACTGAAAACAAAAGAATGCATTTAATTAACGGGCAATACATATATATATATATATATGGGCAAGTTATTTTATTAACTTGTTTGAAACCTAAAATTATCCAATTACACCAATCTGTAACATATAATCAGATTGCGCCATTTTTTACAGACTTATAAAATTCGTGGCAGGCTGATTGGTTTTTTAAAAAACTCTACAGCCTACCGCGGTTTATGTTCATTCTGCCTAAAGTGTGAAGAATCCGTGGCAGGGTTCCATGGTTTTTGTTTAAGCTTCACCCTGCCACGGATCTTATTCATGTATAGATCAGGTTTAGAGTTGTATAAAAAGGAAAGCTTGAAATACTTAATTATGGTGAAATGGCTATGTTTACGTAATCATAGATGCAAGCCAGTTTTCCTTAGTCTCAGGTGATATGGTAATGCAGAAAACTCCAACCCAATTTCCCTATAAATACAAAAACAAGCTTGAACCTCCATAAATTATATCCGATACTTCTCATTTCAAAAATCATAATTTTTTTTAAATAAATAAAATAAATACAAAAATTATCTAATAAGTAAAATAAATACAAGAATTATTTATTTGTGCTCGGTTTCAAAATTTTACATTTTTTATTCTCCTTTCTTAACATGGATTAGGAAATTAAAGCTCGTTATGTAAATTGTCAAAATAAAAAATATTTTTATTCATTTATTATATTAAAATATTTTTATAAAAATGAAAATTATAATTTTCAAATTCTTTTTGTTATTTTTTTTTTATACATCTATTTTTATTTAAGAACATTTCTCAAATAGAATAATATTTAAGTAAAATATGAAAAATCAAAATAATTATTAAGAATGGAAATTCAGTTTTGTTGTTAGTTTAAATTTTATCTTGACAGGCTATATATTATGTATTGATGAGACAAAATTCTTAATGTTGTATAAGATATTAATTTTATACAAAATATTTATCATATTTATAGAATTTTTTTTAAAAAAATTATTATGTTTTTACCTAACTGATACATATATAATGATTCATGACATTGCAAATCATATAGTTTTTACTATACTTATTACTATTTTTATCCTTATATTATACATGAATCAACTATTCAATAAATACAATACATATTATAGTTAATGTAATATTAAGTTTTATAATAACAAAAAAAATATTTTTAAGTCTCAAGTATGTATATAAAATATTACACCATAATAACAACGTATTAATTTCATAAAATAAATATAACATAATATATTTATTGAAAATTTGATACATATATAATATAATGATAACATTAATCTGTGTTAAGAAATGGAACAAAAAAAATATAACATTATGAAATCGTTCTCAAATAAATTATTTTTTATTTATTTAATTTATTAGGTAACTCTTGTATTTATTTTATTTATTTTTATACGGGAATTGGGTTGGAGTTTTCTGCATTACCATATCACCTAAGCCTAAGGGGAATTGGCTTGCATCTATGGTTACGACATAGCCATTTCACCATAACTAAGTATTTCAAACTTTCCATTTTATATAATCTAAACCTGATCTATACCTGAACAAGATCCGTGGCAGGGTGAAGCTTAAGCAAAAACCATGGAACCCTGCCACGAATTCTTCACAATTTAGGCAGAATGAACATAAATCGCTGCAGACTGTAGAATTTTTCAGAAAACCAATCAGCCTGCCACGAATTCTATAGATTTGTAGAAAATGGCGCAATCTGATCATATGTTACATATTGAAAATGATACTAAAAAACTCAAATGAAATTAAACATTAAAATCATTTTTTAAAGAAATTACATATATGATTAAGAACAAAAAATATATTTTATTCTAACAAAAAATAGGAGTGAATTTTACACGAAAAATGGTGTGAATTATACATGTGACGACAATTTTTATATGAGAGAGAAATAAATAAATAGTAACTAAAATCTAATTGTCTAAGGAACAAACGAATATATTTATAATAATGATGTTTAATTAAAAAAGAAGAAAAAGCGTCGACAGCAGGGTTCGAACCTGCGCGGGCGAAGCCCAACAGATTTCAAGTCTGTCTCCTTAACCACTCGGACATATCGACTCGTGTTTGTTTTAGTCACTTCAAGTTCTATATATTAATAAACAAGGTTTGTATCAGCAAGTGATTTTTGATAATCAACTTGAAACGTGTAAATCTTGTACACGTTAAGTTGGAAAAGCAGAATGTGGGTATCTTTATCCATCTACAATCACTTTCAAGAGTGATTCTTAGCTATTTTCATGTAAGACTACCCTTCACATATCTTTAGAAATGTTTCATGATAATGATATTGTACTACCCTTCACATTCAGAATCAGATTCCACAATCACCATTATTGTTTTATCCGAATCACAAGCCTTTTTTTTTTTATCTGCAACATTTTTTTAGACCGAGCCTAATTCCAAAAAATTATGAGTAGTGGAAGACTATCTGAATCAAAGGAAACTTGAGCAGAGTTGGAAAAACTAGCAAGCCAAGCATGTAAATATAAAAATGCTTGAACAAACTCATCTGAATCTTTGGTCATATTGAAATTCATTGGAGAATGATTGTATTTATAAATGTAAAAGCAGAAAAGGAACTTTACATCTAACTGCCTCTAAGGAGTTAGGTAGGACAGTTCTTTCTTTCTCTATGCTGTTTTTGTCTGTGTTTTTGAAAACTGGAAAAACACATCATGTATGAACTATGAAACTATGAACTGCTTGAAACTCAAAAGTCAGAACCAACATTTATGGAGAAATAAATGTAGCTGGGACATGGAATGAAATGAAAGATTAAATGGACTTCAACAGAGCTACACCCTCGAATGTCCGGCGAATCTGGCATGAATCCTCCGTTGAATTGGGGTCCTACATGAAGGGCAATCCTTCATCCCTTGCTTCTCGTGGAGCTCATTGCAGTCTTGACAAACAACCTGGTGCGCACACGGCAGAAAAACCACTGACATCTCATCCGATAGGCACATGACGCACTCCTGCTCCCGCCTCAAGCTTCCCGCAGACGTTTTATCTCGACTGCTCATCATTGTTTGGGGTGCATTAGATTTCTTGTTCTCCTTCACCGTAGGAGTATGCTTGCTGCTTCGGGAGAACTTATCATTTTTACCATCAACACCCCTTCGAAGAGCTGCTATTTGTTCAGACTCGGATTTTATTTTTAACTCGATCAACTCTTTCTCAAGCCTTGCAATATCATCCACGTATCTCTGCATATCATTGGCTGCTTTCTTTCTAACGCTATCCTCTTCAGATTTGATGTGTGCTTCGAGTTGTTGTCTATCATTTCGAATGGATGCTGCCTGTGCAAGGAGCTTTTCTTTAGCAGCTCTCTCTTGTCCCAGCCTACCCTGTAAGGTTTACAACAATTATAGGCCATTTGAGTACCAAATATGAAAAATGGGAACAACAATGTAACAAAAACCCTCCAGTGGTTCGATTCCGGTAAGGGATGACTACTCTTTCCCGGCCATTTTACCAGAACCACAAGGTTCCTGGGATACGACCTTCCCTTTGTAAAGTAGGTCCTTTTTTCTTTATAACTAATTAGAGTGGAAATAAAATGGACCACGGTCCACGGAAGAAGAAGGATTTGATGAATGATTCAATCCCCTCTCACGTAAACAAAAAAGTAAAAATCTTACTTCAGTTTCAAGCACGATTGGATCAAATCATCAAATAAACCAAGAAGCTTAAACTAACCCTACATTTTACATGGTAGCAAATATGCCCTTTGAACGAGTCTAAAAGAATTCAGAGCCCGTTGAATTCATTTTAATGGAAGATAAGATTTTAAGGGGACTAACAATGAAAATTACAAGCATATATACATAAATTAAAAATTGATTAGTTTCATTCCAAAGAGAAGGTCAAAATAAAGTATCCATGGGAGTTTAAGGAGCCTGTGCATTATAGATTTCATCACAAGCCAAGCATAGTGAAATAGATGTAGACAAGATATAGTAAATTTGATGTGTTTATCATTCAAAGGCGCATACCTCGATGTTTGATAGAAGATTTTTCTCCTTGTGTAGCACTTGCTGTAGGTTAGATAAACTGTGCTTCTCTCTCTCAAAATCATCGCGAAGCAAACCATTTTGGCTTTCCCATGATTGAAGCTGTTTAAGAACAGCCTGCTCTCTCTCAAGCGCTTGACGATGGCTTGTCATTGACTTTAGGACCCACAATTTAGCATCGCCCAATTCCTTCTTTAGCGAAGCATTCTCTGCCTCTAGCTCAACTGCAGCAGAAGTAGCATTCTCAATTTGCTTTTTGGTATTCTCCATGGCATTCTCCATCTCAGAGATTCTCTTCACGGCATTCTCTTCCAAAAGTTTCTGATCCTTTTTATATAGGTCAGCATCTTGCTTCTCCTTCCTGAGAGCTTTAAGCTCACCCTGCACTTTTCCAAGCCTCTCAGTAACCTGCATAACCTTTTGCTTTGTCCAGTTGTTCCAGCTTTCCATTGTAAACTGCAGTTCTTGCACGCGAGCTATTAACATCAAAGTTAGTTGATCCTTCTCGTCTCTTGGCACGTACTTACCCAAAGACTCATCGTAAGGAATACCAGCACAGAAATCAAGGATCTTTTGACTGTCAGTGGAAAGAGGTTCAGGCTTAGGCTTGGATGTAGTGTCCGACACGGAAGTAATTGAGTTGACTACATTAGAAGTAGGCAATGCATCCTTAGTGGGTAATGTTCCAGTGCTACCACTTACACTTGAGGTTGTAACACAGCATGCAGCATCAGCTGAATGAACTCCTTTTGTGCTTGTTGAATTCGAGGGACCGCCCTTCGTTTGCTGATTAGGAATTTCAGATGGTTGCTTGATTCTTTTTTCAAGAACCAAACTACTTACACCTGTAAGCTTCCCTGATTTAAAACCACCTTTTCCGCAGGCCCTGTAAGCTTTCTCCATATGAAGGAATTTCTGCCTAAGTGCTACTATTTCTTTTCTGTTATGGCGCTTGGAACTAGACCCAGGTTTAGATTCCTTAGCAGAACTCGCTGAAGTTCCTGAGGATTTCTCTGTAGCGACCAGCAAAGAAGCATTCCCCTTATGAAGCTTTACCCCATCTGAAACAAGAACACTTTGACTGTTCTGGGTATTCTGGAAACTTCCAAACTTAGGTGTTTCAGACTTGGAGTTCTGGTGACTGTGGGACAGTTCCTTTGGGACAGTCGGCTCTATTATTATGTCAGATTCAGAGATTTGAACCTCGGGCTTTGACTGGGGAGCAGAAGAACCAGCAGAGCTTTCCCCATTCTGAACAACACCACCCGGGCGATCTTCTGCTGAACAGGCTAGCGATATGTTCAAGTCGCACATCAACAAAAGCCACATTGCCTCTCCAGCTGTTAAGGCCGGTCGAACTTCTCGAAGTACACTAATCATCTCCAACATGGTGTAGTACAGCAAATGCTGAAAATTTTCAAACGCAACATCTGAACCAGCATTATCTTTTCCCTTGAGAACATTCACTGTATCTTGTACAATATTCGAGACCGGGTCTCCTTCCTCTATGTACAGGGCTCTCCTTGAAATGGACATGTGAGCCACCTCTTCACCATAGCCCATTTCAACAATCTGCTTGATTGCAGCATGAAAAACAGCTTGCAAATTAGATAACAGTAATTCCTCAAGCTGGTTTGCAATAGGATCATTCCACTCCACAAGCTCGTTCATTCGCATGTCTGATTCTATTCTGTGCCAATCTGGTACTACCTCAGATGGATTAGACCCATTTACGCTTTGTGAAGTCTCCGACGGTAATTCATACCGAGGGAACTCAATCAAAGATGTGGGGCCACTAGCAGCAGCCACGGAAGGATGAACCGATTTTCGCTTGTTCTTACACCCTTGATCCTGCCTATTCTCGCCACTGGAATCAACCGCTTTTTCCATTTCGCAAATAATTCAATTAAACCCCGCAGAATTGTTATCAGCCTAACAATCCCCTATCTACAAATAGATAACCACATGTCAAATTTGAAAGCTATGAACCAAAAAAAAAGGTTCAAGAAATTGATTGTGGGGTTAAAGGGAATCCACAAAGAAAATTGGGACACAGTAAAATTGGGTAAAAAACCACACAGGAGTAAGACCAATAACAATAGAACCACATCAATCAGCATTAAATCATTCAAAAAATTACAGAAGTTAACTAATCATATAGAAATAACCCAAAGAGAAAACCATACCTTAGCTAAGAACTTCAGAGTTGAAACCCAAATGAGAAATCTCCTGCATCAAGAACTCAAAAGTCAGAGGAAAAGAGACAAAAAATATTAATAGAGAGCTCGTTAGAACTAACACACATAAAAACAAACACCTTCTGAGCAATGCATATATCAAAGCCAACAAAGAATGCAAGCATGGAAGACAAGTGCAACCACATACCACTAGAACACTGACACAACATTCACACACAAAATAAAAATAACCGATTCAAGAATCAAAGGGGAAGAAAAAAAAAACACTGAATTAAATTTTTTTTTATAAAAAAAAATTCCATCAAATTGAAAACGAGTTAACACCCCCACATTGAGGTGAAAATCACAGATAAGGTCAAAAACTTCAATTTGAAGATTCAGAAGAAAAAGAACCCAAATAACCAAAAAAAAAAAAAACACGAACAACAAAAACGTACCCTGAAACTGAAAACGTTGATACCCAAATAGACGAACGAATGAAAATATGAATAATAATAATAATAATAAAAGATGGATTCTTTCTTGCTGGGTGATTCTTGATTGTGGTGGTTGAAGGGGAATCACTGGCGAGTTTTGGTTTTTTCAGTTTGCGTTTTTGTGTGTTGTTCTTGTTGTGTGTGTGTGTGTCTGCTACTCACTCTTTTCACTCTCTCACTCTCTCTTTGGGTTTTGGGTTTTTGGAATGCCAATTGAAATGCCCAATTTTTGTATTTATATATAAAAAAAAACGAGTAAATATTTAATAGTAGTAATTAAATATTTAAATATGAAGTTAATGAATAATTTGTTTTCTTATGCAAATAATGAATAAGTAGTAAAAATACCTAACACCTTTTACTGAAATTAATTGATATAATATTAATTACTATTAATTATGGGAGAGTAAAAAAAAAAAAATTAAAGACCAGAAAAATTATACTTTATAACACATATGTAAGTTAGGAAAGTTATTCTAATATTAATTTATTTTCCTTACTTGGATTTTGACTCATTAACAGTGTAGATAATTTTATATTATATTATAATTCAATCAAGTTTAATATTTTATAATACTCTTACTAATATATATTTCTTAGGTGACTATACTTTTACTAATATAATGACACAATACAATGTATCCATAAAACATTTCATACTAATATATAGAATTTAATTTTTATATATTGACAACACAAATTTAGTTGTGTATTACTATATAAAAAATAACTAATTTTATGTCTATTACTTAAAAAGTTATTTAATTACATTAATTTGTATATACGACAGTATTTTTGGTTAATAAAACAAAAGACAACCTAAAAATAAAATGAAAAAAGAAGAAAAGAAAAAAAATACAAAAAAAAATTAATATAATAAAGTTCATCTATAATAAAGCTTATAAATTCAATTATAATTAATTATTATTTTATAAAAATTCAAATCACTAACATTTTTTCTTTATTTTTAAAGAACACAAACCCTTTTTTTTTTTACACTTTCCAGATAAAATTCAGCAGTACAGTTTTTTTTTTTTTTTTTTGGTAGTATTTTCAGCAGTACAGTTATTGGGGGTTTTAGCTACCACTCTATGAATGAGTACATAGCATTTAGCATAAAAAAATGTCACTCACACAAAGCATTGCGGTTAAAACCTCATTTCTTTTTTGGCATTTATATAGCCACCACCCCAACTAGGTGGGAATTCCATTCACCAACCCCAATTTCTTTCATACTAATGCAACCAATTTCCATGCAAAAATTATTGTGATTTGACTATATAAGTGGCAAGTTAGATAAGTACATTTAATTAATTAAGAACTTTTAATCTAAGATTTACCAAATGTTTTTTTTTTTATTCTATATACACTAAAAATAAACGGGCCAAATCAATTATTATATATTTGAATATCTATATACATATTAAATTACGTATTTTTTAACTAAATAATTAATAGCTGATTTATGAGATGCCAAATAAATATTTTTATACACAACTAATTAATGTTTATTTCTTCAATTCTAGTTTCTTAATTAATAAATTTATAATACATAATAAAAGTTATTCAATACAAATTATTTTTTAAACAATATCAAATTATTTCCAAATTTTTAAATGTCTTAATTAATAAATTTATAATACATGATAAAAGTTATTCAAAAGTATAACTATATAAATATGCCAAAATTTACCCTGATATATAACATTCAATCCCTTTCTTTTATTTTTGAAAATAACTCCACATTGAACAAAATTGATGTTTTTCTGTTTTTGTTGCTAACCAGGAATTCAAGGTGGTTGATAAGACTGCAACATAAAAATCCAAAAGGCGTGTGTGAATATCTAAGCTTAAAAAAGAAATATTAATATGATACCGAAAAAAAAATGTTCAATGTCTTTGTGCATTGTATATTCCCTCCATTATTTATCTTAGAAAAAAAATCCATTTTAGTAAATTAATAAACTAAAATAAAATAATATTTCAATTATTTTTAAATTTATAACTTTTAATATAGAGTTATCCATACAAACTATTTCTGAATTTTTTAAAATCCAACAAAAATATCCTTTAATTTTATTAATAATAAAAATGCTCTCGTTTGTTTAAAAATCTGAAAAAATATTATATTTTTGTCATATATCAAATTTTTCCGAAAAAAATTAAAATTTGATATTTTTATATGCTTTTGAAAATTAGGATGATTGTATTATGAACAATGCTACGAAATCAACATTAAGAAGTTATTAGGAGCTAATAATTAAGTTATCATCCAAAATTAAAAAAATTATCATCCGAAATTGAAAAAATTATTATCCACATAATATAAGTTATCATTCACATAATGGGATAATGTTCAAATTGGTCCCCGAAAGATTTTATTAGTCATATTGGTCCCTGAAAGATACAGTCTTCAATCAAATTGGTTCTTCTACCAATTAGATGATGACACGTCATCTTTAAATACCACGTGGCATGAAATGATTGGATGAAGTATCATCCATCAACCAATTATTTTGTAATACATGTCATTTAATTGATAGAAGGATCAATTTGACTAAGAATTACATCTTTCAGGTACCAATTTGATCATTAACCCCTTATCATCCATAACTCATTTACAATATGTATTCGTTCCTTATTGGTCCTTAGTCTTTTTCTTATTTTATAACCTTATGTTCTTTTGAATGATTAATAAAAGAGTTATTTTACAATATAAAACATTTTATAGTCTACCTGATTTTGAAATTAAATTCTTAATATATTAAAGCTTTCTTAAAAAAAATTATAGATAATTAATATTTTTTTTACTAAATCAATTAATAAATGAGAAAAACATTCAAAATGTTAAAAATAGAACGTCTCATACCATATAATTAAAAATTTTGGGTAAAAGACAAATATATCCTTGACTTTTTTTGAAGTGGACAAAAATACCCCTCACTTTGCTGAAATACTCACATGCCCTTAATCTTCAAGAAAAATAGACACTATTACCCCTCTGTTGGTCTAACCTCACGTGTGATCGTTATGAGGGTGTGTGATGTGATGTCCATAGCGTCTAACTGGCCGTAACGGAGCCACGCTATACAGATCAGGTCTATAATGGACATTAGACAGCAAAACGAAGACGTTACTCCTTTTTTACATGGACTCTTCAAAATTAAAGTTTCATTCCCCAAAAGAATTGACTTCATTTTGCTATCTAGTATCATTTACAGGCATGGTCCGTACAACGTGACTCCGTTACGGCCAACTAGGAGCTATTGGCATTCACATCACACGCCTTCATAACAATTACACGTGGATTAGCCAATATTAGCCAACGACTTGAATTAGATGTTCTATTTCTTTAGGTTTCGAATGTTCTGTTTTTAGGTTTTGGATGTTCTGTTTCTAAAGTTGGTTGATAGTTGCTTTAGGTTTTGGATGTTCTATAACTTTCATTGTGGATGTTCTATATTTTGTTGACTAATTTGTTGGTTTGAAAATTATTGGTTACCTATATTTTTTTTTTATATATATATATATATATATATAGAATA
>JASCZI010091520.1:0-19206 GCA_036250425.1 Stylosanthes scabra | reverse complement strand
CTGGTGTCCCAATGGGTCCCAGTGTGAATCCTGGTCAAAGTGGTTCTCATCCAAATTCTTCCGAGCCACATGTACCATCTGGTTATTATGATGGTACTGTCTCTGCGTATGGTGGTTATGGTCCGCAACACTATTACCAACAATCTTATCCCCAGTAGACCAAGAACTTTCTTTTTGGTATTATAGTTTTTTGGTGACTTGTTTTGCTGGAATTTGGTTATGATAGCTTTGCTTGCTTTGTTGACCTCCATGGTCACAGGACAGGAACTTGATATGGTAATTAAGACTTGCAAGGGAATGTTTAGCTTCACAATTTTAATTCCTTATAACATTTTTACATCTACAGTATTTGTTTTAGGTTAAATTGTGAATCATGGTCTTTAGACTTCTCAGTTGTCGCGTTTCTCCATTCCCTAGCCTGGTTTTTCTTCTTTTGGCATATCAATGAGACATAGACATCATTTGGAAAATAAAAGCCTCTCGAATATAAAGTTTCCTTGCAAATCCCTGAACTAGGGTTTTACTTAGTATGTTCGGGATTATAGTGATTTTTATGGAAA
Organism: Stylosanthes scabra; assembly: GCA_036250425.1. Classification (NCBI taxonomy): domain Eukaryota; kingdom Viridiplantae; phylum Streptophyta; class Magnoliopsida; order Fabales; family Fabaceae; genus Stylosanthes; species Stylosanthes scabra. The sequence continues at coordinate 18,646 of JASCZI010091520.1, read as the reverse complement.
AATTCACTTACTTTACAAAATCTTCCTTATTAAGCTTTTGATCATGCATTGTTTCAAGCAAAAGCAAATTAATTCAAACACAAGCCAAATACAACTTCATTCTTATTCCATATTTTGAAATTTGACCTAACTAAGGGGTTTTCATAGTGAAGAGTGCTTATCATGGTTATGGTTTTCACTTCACTACAATAACCACATGAATGTATAGATTATGTCTTGCAGTCTGTTCAACATTTAATCTGTTGACAACTTAGACATATAATACATAATTTATGTACTCATTGGTTTTGTGTGACTGCAGAACTAATTCAAATTGAGTATCTTCTTGCTTTTGTTAGATGTATAATTAGGATGTAAAATTGATGTTCAATGTCATCAGGCTAGTGGCATTTGGTTGAATCATGTTGTCTATGCTTTGGTCTACAATAGTTGAGGCCTCATTCTTCAAGATAGCAGCCCAAATTGTAACAGTTTTGGGTTACCATCAGTCACATATTTTTGGATTTAAACCTTGGGCTGCATCATTGAGGCTGTCTTGAGTCAGTCTATAGAGTTGAAGATAGTCATAATAGACAATAAAACATTGGGTAAATTAAAGTAACCTGCAAGGTTGAGTATAATTATCCTAAATTAGGGTTTAGGGTTACTCAAATCCTACAAGGTTATTTTTGTTTCTAAATTGTTCAATAGCCTAAGGTGTCATTACTATGCATGTGTTTCACACATGATGAATCTTAATTTAACAAGAGCTGGCTCACTTGCCAATTTAGATTCTTAATTCTATTATTAAGACTAGTTTTAGAAAATGAGTTGTTATTCCGTTTTGTTTTCTGCATACATCTTTCTGTTTTCTGATACACTGGCTCAAGTGTTACCTTTACATAGTTAAAACTTGAAGAAAGATAAAAATGTATGAGAGAAATTTGAAACTGTTGTACCTATATAGTGATCTATTACCCTATGAAAAGATGTGTGTGTGTATTATTATTATGCTGTTGTGTAGATTATTCCTCTTACCTTTCTCTTCAGAACATTGCTGAATGCTGATCCTTTTTTGTTTTTGTGATGTAACATGTAAGAGACCTCGTTTTCTAATGTGTTATATTCCAATTATATGGTTGAGATGTATTCTCAGTGTGTTCCATGAAATATGCATCGTATGTGAGAAAGTTTCATGAAATATTTTCTTACATCATGAATGAATTGATCATTTTTACACTTCTTAACTTGGTAATTTTCATTTTCAGTTCTGGTAATTCTGTTGTTTTGATTTTGAAGCATTTAATCTTGAATTATTTCTCATTTATTGTTTTTCTTACATCAAATTCACTTAGTCTTAGGTAATGTTTGCCATCTGTCCAAACATATTACATATCCTTTTGCTAGAAAAAAATTGAGATTTGGAATCCGTGAAAAAGTAAATTAAATACGTAAAGCATGAAATCTTAACATAGATTTAAAATTAAATCGTTTGACCTAATAAAATTGAATAATGTTACGGAACTCACTTTAGGTAACCAACAATTAAGTTATCATTCAAAATTTATATGAGTTATCATCCGTAGCTATTGTTGGTTCTCTATTGGTCATAATATGTTTGTTCCCTAGTTTTTTTCAATAAAATTTTATAAAATTGATTGATTTATTTAAAAATTATAATTTTAAAATCTAAGTATATAATTTGTATTTCAATGTGAATTTTATATTAGTTGTTGATTTTGATCGCTGACTATGATGTACAATCGAAAAATTTTAATATTTAAATTGAGATCATAGGTATTATGATACAATTATAAATTCTAGAATTAATTTACGTGTATTATTATATATTTTTATATATATTATTTACAACACGAAAAATATAAACATCGGCAGAATTATACGCAGCATCACTGAATTTATACTCTTAAAAAAATGAACTACCTAAGTAAACCATATAAATGGACTATTTATCTCAAAAAAGGTGGTGGTTAATGAGTCACTAGCTAGCTTTTCGGCTATGGTTTATATATACTAAAGAACATTAGTGAATATATTTGAACTCTGAATTATAGGCTTTATAGTTTAATTTATGTGATTGAGCATCTGTAACATATGCAAAAACTAAGTACACATCTTTTTCAATTTTCATCTACTTATCTAATTAAACGTATCCTTTTCAATTGCCAATAGAATAATTATTAAAAAAATTCAAACAATTTAAAGTGTTCTGCAATATCGACAAAGAAACGTGCGTGCATTAATAAGGGGGTAAATGATTGTATAACAATAAATGGAGATGGTAAGTTTTTTAAGTATTATAACCAATGGTATTAAATTCAAATGTTAGAAGAAAAAAAATTCTTTTATATTGAAATATGAAATAACACAAAAAATCAAAGAGAACAAAAAAATTATTTATATATTATAAGTTTATATGTTAGATGAAACGTGAGATTATATTAAATAAACTTTTTATCATCATAATCTAATGCGGTAGAGATCTCTAAAAGTGAAAATAAATATTTAGAATATTTTTCTTTTATAATATCAATTTAATTTGGATTTTAAGATATCACAAATTGCATTAGCAGCATCTCAGTCACCTAATCATATGCAAAAGTACACCCTTCTTTTTCTTAATCTGTCTCAACGTTAAGCAAAAAGGTTAAAACAAGAAACAAATTTCAATTGATTAGGCATTGCTAGTATCCTAGTCCCTATTTAATTAATTAATTAATAATAGTACTCCCTAAGTGGATAATCTACCTTTTCAATTTAACCCTTTTTCAACTCCTAGTAAATAGTAATTCCTAAGATCAGTAAAGAACATATTCAATAGTGTGAGACCAACATTTCAACTTATTCTTTTTATAGATCTTTACAGCATATCCATGGTAATTGACAACATTTTCATTATTTATTGTGAATGAAAGTTTAAGCAATGCCCTATTATAGCAAGTGGGTCAAAATTTACCGCATTTAGATTGAATAAAAGCTTTAGTGTTTAGTCAACTTGCAAGTACTTCCTAAACATCTTGTGATTTTATGAACAAGTTTAGGTTTTTAAAAAACACATAAAACAATCCATATTATTGGTAGCATGAATTGACACTCTTTCTAACTTACTATATTCACTCACTAAATTTAACCAACTGATCTCCTTAAATATTTTAATAAATTCTCATAAATTATTTTAAAAAATGGAGGTAAAAATGAAGTTTATCTCTTATATTGGGATTTTAGGGCGCAACACGTTACCAATGTGTTGACCTTGACGAAAAGAGAGAATGCAACGTGCTATCAGCGTGTTGATCATAATGAACCATAATAAAAGAAAAATGCAATATGTTGCCAGTGCAATAGTTCTACCACCTATAACAAATTCATATGTCTGCATTTATATAAGTATATTCATTTTGAGATATAACACTATTTTCCATCCATATACAAATTAATCAGCTTGATTATATTCTCACCAATTTTTTTGGTTGAAATAATATTTATTCTTTTAATTGTTGGAGGTAATTATATTCAAATCAAGTAAAATAAATTAAATAACAAATCTCTTTATTTGTTAGTTTTATGTAATTAATTACATATTTTACCTCTGGTTAATTACCAAATATTTTACCGGTTGAACTATGTGTTTAATTGCCAATTGAATTTCATAACAACCATGTTAATAGATTAGATTATTCTCATGGTTAATTATTTAATTAGAAAATTATGTAAAAATTTTTATCTTCTAAATATCTATAACTATGTAAAACTATCAATCATGAGTTTAATCCTCTTACACTTGCTACTTCAATTATCACTTGATTGTTACAAATTAATAGGCTTTGCCGACAACAGTGCAATGCTATAAACCATAGAAACAAAGTTCAAATAACATAGACAAAAAACTATATATTATACACTGAGGTCAGCTTGCTTGAGCTAGATTAATATTATATGAATCTAACCCTTTTTTTTTGGAGGAACCAAATTTTGGTTTAAGCCTTGGCTTTTCAACTTGCAGAAAGTGATTTGCAGTTTTACACCAATCACTCATATTGATTGTGTATGGTGAAGAGTAACATAGAGTAGGTACTTGGCACACCACTTTTCACTTTCAAATCTAATCCAACCTCATAGCTTAAAATCAGGCATCGAACCAAAAGAACAATAAAATATTATTTCTTTTTAACAATAAGATAAGCAACAAAATAGTAAATAACAATACTAATAGTCATTTTGTTACAAAATCTTTGTCCAATAGTGTTAATATAAGTCATGGACAAAATCATTCACCTCACATTTCTAAAAGATTTTTTTTTTTATATATAAAAAAAGTCTAAAAGTTGAATCACACTAGCCATTTTTCTTCTCTCTCAATCCCATCTTTTCTTTCTTTTTCAATTTCTAATTTTATGCAATGAATACTTACTTTGTAAGCACAAGTTTAAGCACTTTTCTTTTCACACTAACTAAAAAATTATATAAAAATCCACAAACAAACGAGAATGTATAATTTGATTGAACTAACTTCTTTTGTGAGTAGAGAGTAGTTTAAATATAATGTATTAAACTTAGAAAATATCTTATAGGTTATAGCATTACATAATTGATTAAAATGATAAATACTTCTTAAATTCTCATTTTAAATTTAAGTTGAGAATATGTGTTAGAAGATGCATATTTGAAACAAAATCTTTATATTATTATTATTATTATTACTATTATTATTATTATTTATTTCTTCGATAATTTAAAGATTTGTATTTTTTAAAAAATGAATTTACAGATTCTATTTATAACATGTCAAAACTACTAATAAAACATGAAAATTATACTAAAAAGTAAAAACTACAAATTATAATAACTAATTATCTCCTCCACATACTTTTACACTATTAGTTTAAATTTGATCCAAATTTAATTCTCAATCAATTAATAATATTTTCACTTTTAAAACTTCTAGAAAGTCTACTTTCAATCAGTAGAATAATAATAATAATAATAATAATAATAATAATAATAATAATAATAATAATAGATAACAATAAATTCTTATTTCATTAAATAAGATTGACTGTATGAGTCAAAAGATCTCATTAAATTTGTATATATCTTGTTTAGCCATAGATTATAAATTATAAATAGAGAATTAATTGGAGCCAAAATATTTGGTAGTTAATACATTTAATTATAATAGTAAATGATTTAAGAATGATAACTTATATATTATGTGAGTGATTATTTTTATTCTATTTAAGTGATAACGTTTTTTTAATTTTGAATAATAAATTTTTTTTTAATTTTAGAATATAACTTAATTATTAGTCCTTAAAATTTCTTAATATTAATTTCGTAATACTATTATTATAAATAATACTAACTAAAAACTTTTATTAGTATAATATATACAAAAGAAGGGATAATAAATCACATTTGAAACCTCTCCAAACTTTTTTTTATTATTTTAGATAAAATTCGAAGTCAAAGTCTCTTACAACAAAGAAAATAATAATATATGAGTTATAATTTATAAATTAAACTTTAAAAAAGAAATTTTACTTTCTTTTAACAAGTAGAATAAGTATAGAAAAAAAATACAAATAGTATAATATAATAACAGAAAACAATAAAATCTCATCTCATTAAATAAATTTGACTATATAAATCAAATGATCACATTAAATTCTATTAGATATCTGGTATACCCAAATATTGCAAATTACAATTAATACTACTAACTAAAAGAATTAGTTTTATTTGTTAACTTTCTTGGCCAAATACTTCCTTTCAACTATTACCATGATGATTATGATTATTTTATTTCCCACCTAAGTAACCAAAAAAAAAAAATGGCTTAGGGGGAAGAAGAAGGAAAGAAAAAGGGTTTAAAATGACAAGCTATTGACACAGAATGAAACCAAGAAGGGAGAGAAATAGAGAATAGAGATCCAAAGATTTTTGCAAGTCAACTTGAGAGTCCCACTCTCTCACCATCTCTGACACAACACAACCTTCAATATAACCCCAACAATTTTTTCTTTCTTTTTTTTTTTATTTAAAAAAATAAAACACAACCCCAGAACAAGAACAACTCAAAGCCATGCTCTTTTTGAATTGACCATTTTGCCCTTTCCCTTCATTCCTTCTTCATTCTCTTCTACTTTGACTCTCTCTCTCTCTGCATTCATTCACCAACCAGCAATGGACTCAGCTGCTGCTACTACTACCACTACCACCACCTCCAACTCAGGTTCTGAGAACCACAACCGGGGCATTGAAGATCCGAACCGAAACGGGTCGGGTCGAAATGCAGAAGCTTGTGTTGGCGGGGCAAGGTACAAGCTGATGTCGCCGGCGAAGCTTCCGATCTCTCGGTCGCCGTGCATAACCATACCTCCGGGGCTGAGTCCGACGTCGTTTTTGGAGTCCCCTGTGCTCCTTTCTAACATGAAGGCGTGAACTTTCTCTCTCTCTCTCTCTCTCTCTCTCTGCATTTTTACCTTTTTCTTTTGCTTGGAGGGTTTTTGTTCTTCTTCTTCTTCTACTTTGGGTCCAGATTAAAGTGTTTCTTGTTAGTTAGAGTAGAAGGGTACATTCAAAATTGAAAATTTTTTCAATGGGGTTTGTGAATTCACCAGCAAGACATGTTTTTTCATTTACTGTAGCTTGCAGATTGAAGTGTTTTTTGTTAGCTCAAAATGGAGAATTTCTCAATGGGGTTCTGAAAAAAAGAAAGAAAATGGGGGAGTTAATTCATTACCAAAATGTGTTCTTTTTTTTAGTAGCTGTTAAATTGATGAGTTTTTTTGTTTGTAGAGAAAAATTAGGGAGTGAATTTTTCATTAGAATAATGAATGTGCATTTTCTGCTTTGTGATTGGCACATAAAAAATTTGTTCTTTTATGATTTTTTTTTCTTTTCTTATCAGTTTATCAGCAACCAACCATAAAGAGCTTATCTGGGTGGTCTCAAAAATCAAAATGCTTGTAATTATTGGAAGGGATTTTTTTCCTTTTCTTTTCTTTGGATGACTTGAACATGACGTGATTTGAATGCTACTGAGCTGAGCTGAGAACTGAAGAAGATGCTGCTTTTGTTTTTTTCTGTTTGAATAGTTTGATCTTCTTTTTAATTTATAATTGTTTAATTTTTTTGTAGATTTTGTGGTATAAGGGCCACGTTAGGTTCTGATGCTTTTGCTCTTTGCAGGTTTGGCACTTGTGTATGTAATTTGATTGCTTTATGCTCAATGGAGTATTCTGTTGGAATATGACTTTAGTTGAGGATCACTAGAGAGAGACCTTCTCCCATTTTTTTAATTATTTTTTTTTCTTTTTAGAAATTTTAATCTCAGTGTTGTTTTTTCACATAATGAATCTTCCTTTTTGTTGGTGCTTGCCCTTTTTGTTTGTTTTTTATTTAACGGTATAGCAGAGAGTGCTCAGGAAAAGCCATATTTTTTTATAATGAAAATTATTATTATCTTTCTTTTTGTTTTTGCTTGCTTCTTTGTCAATTAAATTAGTGGAACAAAGGAATAAATGCATGGCCAAGTATTAGTGGATCCATTTTAGTTTTTTTTTTTTTCTTTGTGTGCTATGAGAATAGCATAACGAATGTCAGAAAGATTGTGGATCCAGATATTTTTTTTTAGAAGTTAATAATACTCTGGATGGTCCTAATTTTTTTAGACTTTAGAATGATGTGTGCAATATTCAAGTGGGAATGGCTTTTCCAAGTTGCAATTTTAGTTGTTTATATAACTTCTGTTTGTGACTATAATGTCTTATGCTACCTTTACTTTAGTCTTTGAGACTCTAAAAAAAACAGATAGTTTTACTTATGAACTGATTTCATAGGTTGATTGATTGCAATTTCGGACATAGGGGTCACAGGTATTCGGATAACTTGCCCTAATTTTATCGTTTTCCGACACTTTTTTTCGTGTTCTTACTCTTGTGAAGCTTAAATTGGTGATTGTATATGGTTTCGTGTTCTTACTTTTTCGATTGATTTAGCTGTGGTTTGATGTAGTTTATTTATATACTATCTTCTTTCGATCGTTTTGCAGGTAGAGCCTTCACCAACTACAGGATCCCTTCCAAGGATTCATCAAACAGCACATGGCTCTATGCTTTCTGCTGCATCAACTGCATTTCCTATAACTTCTGTATGCTTCCATAATAATACTGTTGACGACAGGAAATTGAGCTTCTTCGAGTATAAACCGCCTGGTAGATCAAATATGGTAATAATATTAATTGATGTTAGTCGCACTTTGTTTGTTGCATATAACTTCGAAGCAGATGTAGATATGGAATGGACTTTGTTGTTCCTTTGCCTTCGATTCGAACTTCCGGATTAAACTAACATCTAAGGATGACTATTAGATACTTAGATACATTGTTGATGTTCTGATTAATATTATGTTGAAGGTTACTTGCTGCTTAGTACTTATCGGATGCTGTTTACTTATGTTAAGGTTCCTTCAGACTTCAACAACCATGTAAGTGAACAGTCTACTCGAATAGAAGGTCCAGGAAAAGCTCAACCATTTGCATCTTCACCATTAGCTGAAAGTGAGACAGCAGATCCTTCTAATGAGTTAAGCCTATCATCGCCTGTTCAAAAGGTCAGTTCGGTTGAAGTTGATTTGGACGAGTTTAACCACAAAGGAAACACAGCAACTGGGCTTCAGGCATCAGAAGTTGAGGCTAGAGGCAGTGGACCTCCGATCGTAGCCGAGAAGGTATCTGATGATGGTTACAATTGGCGAAAATATGGACAGAAACTTGTCAAAGGGAGTGAATATCCGCGCAGCTATTACAAATGTACACATCCTAACTGTGAAGTGAAGAAACTGTTTGAACGCTCTCATGATGGTCAAATCACCGAGATAATATACAAGGGAACACATGATCACCCTAAACCTCAACCAAGTCGCCGATACTCTGCCGGTACCGGTATGTCTGTGCAAGAAGAGAGATCTGATAAGGCTTCTTTGGCAGGCCAAGATGGTAATAACAGCCAGATATTTCTCATTGATTTGTATTTTATCCTTACTTATTGCTAAGGAGAATGACCTCACTTTCTTTTTCTTCCAACTCTTGAATTCTAGATAGGGCATCCGGTATGTATGGTCGGGGATGTCATGCAGCTGATCCCAACGGTACTCCAGAGCTATCTCCTCGGGCAACAAACGACGACAGTCTAGAGGGTACTGGCTTGGCATCAAATAGGACTAATGATGAGGTTGATGATGATGATCCCATCTTGAAGAGAAGGTGTGATGGTTTATGCCAAAGCCCTGAAGTTTCTCCATTATGTGTGTTTACTTGCTGACCCTTTTTTTCTTTCTTTGGGTTGAGCAGAAGAATGGAACTTGCAAATGCCGACATCACTCCTATTGTTAAGCCTATCCGGGAGCCAAGGGTTGTTGTACAAACTCTCAGTGAGGTTGATATTTTGGATGACGGGTACCGCTGGCGTAAGTATGGCCAGAAGGTGGTAAGAGGCAACCCTAACCCTAGGTATGCCCTCATATCGATGAAATACGAAATAGAAGTAATCAATTCCAATTTAACTTATGTCCTAATTAATGTCATCGTTTAACCCTTTCGCTATATATTCTGTTGCTTTTATTATGATTTATGGCTGATATATATTTCTGTTTTGGGGTACAAGATTTAGTATTGGTGTTAGCCAAGGTAGTAGTAAGCTAGATTCTGATTTGGTGTTTATTCTGAATGCTGAACTAATGAATGAATTCAGTAGAAGAATTTAATTTTGCATTACTCTCTTACGTATCATTGGTTTTCTGGCTCATCAAATCAAATCTGAAATAATTACAAAATCATACTAGGTTACATAAGGTTTATGTGAAGGAGATTCAAGTTACTTACATGTCAAGATGGTATTCGCACTAGTACTATATTCGGCTTTTCTAGGTCCAATATATTGTCGCTATGTAGCCTTGTTTTGCATGTTTAGGGTTCTCATCTTTTATCACATCCCTAGCTAAGCATGAATAGCTTCGATTCAAACTCGAAAAGCGTTTTGTCCACGTAAATCTCAGTATAATTTTGTCGAAATACATATTTCGAGCGATATTTGTGCATATTTCTTTTTAGTTACAATGCTTACTTATTATGCAGGAGTTATTATAAATGCACGAACACCGGTTGCCCTGTTAGGAAACACGTGGAGAGGGCATCTCATGATCCGAAAGCAGTAATAACCACATATGAGGGTAAGCACAATCACGATGTACCAGCCGCAAGGAGTAGTAGCCACGACATGGCAGGACCGGCTGCAGTGGCGGCCGCAGCTGCAGCAGCAGCAATGGTTGGACATACAAGAATCAAGTTAGAAGAAAGCGATACCATTAGCCTTGACCTCGGTATGGGAATTAGCTCAGCAACTGAAAATAGATCAAAGGGCATTTCAGAATATGGGGAAAGCCAAAGCCTAATTCACACCAACAACAATTTCAAGTTTGTTCATACTGCAACTCCACCTCCTCCAGCATACTTTGGTGTTCTAAATCACAGCTCAATTTCTTATGGCTCTAGAGAAAATAGGAATGATGCTCCATCTTTAAACCATTCCTCATATCCTTGCTCACAGAACATGGGAAGAATACTAACTGGTCCAGGAAATTATTTTTAAAAAAAAAAAGATTTTATACTTATATATATGTCTTTGAATAAAAATGTGAGTAGTATTTTCTTCTTTTTTATTTTGGCTGGTACAGCTTCAAATGTAAAACATCTCATTTTCTGTTATGAAAATGCAGATAGTTCCTATATGTTTATATATTCAGTAGTTATAGTAGCAACTGTAGTTTGTGTTTTGAATCTAAATAACTTTTGTGTATAAGTTTATATGCAAATTATTCTGTACAAATATGAAGCTGATATGAAAGTTTCTACATCAAACTATTTATAAGATCCGTACAAACAATGCATGCCCCCATCCTATGATTTATGAGCTGTTTGAACTTTGAATGCACGTGATGAACCATGAATTATTTACATTTGATTGGTTTGATTTTCTGATAACTCACATTCAATAGCATAGTACTGCTTTGTACTATTTTGTGTATCTGTAATTATCCCTACATTAATGCTAGCTAAGGTAAGTTACTTATGGCCAATAATACAAGTGTGTAACAGTAAATAGCACACTTGAGATTTCACTTTTCAGAACTTTTTGTTTGTATTTACCTAACCACCATAATTTCACTTTAATAATACAGACTATGGTTAGCTATGGTTACTTATCCGAAATAGAGAAAGTATTGGTTACTAACAACACGATTAAGTATTACTAATATATTTAAAGATTTATCGCTGATCAATGAGTTATTATATGAACAATATGGAATTTGAATTTTCAACATTTATTTAAACAAATCAATAAACTAACTAAATTAATTCAAGTTGATTAAATATTTATTGATTATCTAACACTAGCCCTTTATGTCAATAACATATAAATAAGCATAATAAATTTAGGGTCTTATTCACAAATTTTATGAACACAAAACCCCCCCCTTACCTTGTGGCAAAGGACATGGTTGGTCCCTCCCTATATCAGCATGTAGTTTTGGAAGCCATTACTGCAGCATAGGCAACTGTGCTGTGCTTGCTGTTTTTAGAAATCTGACACAAGCGAAAAAAAAGTAAAGATTTTCCTTTTCTTTTGAATATATTCCTAGTACACTTACATTACACCAGCATTAATCTAGGATCTTTCATCTATTTAGTCCTAACATGTCAGGAAGTTGTTAGTTTATTATATGTTTAGAGAATGTTTTATGAAATTCCTTAAAAGGGGGCATAACATAAATATTAATACGGATGATTATCATAATTAAGAAATTTTTGCTAATTAGGAAAGAATATAAATATACATGAATATTACTAGAAATACATAAACTTTTTGGTTTTCTTTAGTTTTATATTTTGGAATAATAAATGCAAAAAATCATATCTTAAAATAAATTACACTTTATATATTTATATTTATATACCTTTATTAATATATTAACAACTAAATAAATTATATATTCATGCACATCTATATCTCTAAACAAATTATATATTATTATTTTTTTTGAATTTTTCACTGTATCTTTTAGTTTGACAGGTCAAAAACTAATCTATCGCAGATTTAAATTTCATTCAAGAAATTGTCGTCAGACAATAAATTATTGCATGCACGTAGTGAAATTTGTGAAATTCGAATCTCAATATTTATTTAAGAAATAGATCTACAAAGATTTCAAGAAAGAGACAACACAAACCGCATGAAAGATCAGAAGAGAAGAAGTGGGAAGAGAAGGAAAAAAAAGAAAAGAAAAAAGAGGAAAAGTGGATGGTAACAATGATGAGATTGGATAAGATTAAGACACTTTTGCTGTGTTTATTATCATTACATCACTGTTAGTGTAAAATGGTAAATTTGTATATCCCTATAGTCACGCCGAGCCTCTTCACATGCTGTTAGCCCCACACACTTTAAAACCAGAATGTGCCAAATTTTAATGAGTCTTTGAAATAATAGAGCAATGCTATAATTCCATGAAAGAAAATTTGGTAACGAAATTCATCCTATGATTTTAGTTATACTATTAAAAGATTATTCGGTATTTGAGATTGTATATTCTTAATTTTATTTTTAATTTATTAATATATAAACACATGGCAATGTTGATGGTTTAGATTCTGTTGGTTTTTATCTTTGGAAGACCATTCTGACATGTTCACGTTGGCACTTTGATTGCACTGCAAGTAAAGTACAACTTTCTTAATTTAATTTCTTTTGTTTTTACTTTAGCCACTTCTTGCCATATTCTGCTATTCATGAACCCTCTTTGCCTATTCTTTCATCTTTTCCCCATGTTAATGCTATAATCTATAGTTCGTCAACAATCCCATTTATTGCATTTAAGATTTGCTTATTATGCCAATTGCAAATAATGCTTCTTGTTGTATGTGAAAACCTACACATTTTGAAAATAAATTTTGTGACCAAATAAACAAAGGATAAAATTCTCTAATTTCATCTTACATACTAATTTTTATTTTTCATCTTATTTTTTTTCTAAATAATAAATATACTAACTCTTTTTCATGAAACTCGAATAAAAATGATACAGTAGATATAAATAAATATTATATTAAGCAGTTTAATCAAATATATTAATTCATAGTAATATTTTTAACTAAAATTAAAAAAAAATGATAAATTTTATATTTTTTATAATACTTAAGTATAGTTAATTTCATGTGAAGTTATTTATTAAACATTTTTAAATAATATAATATATTTGATTAAAATATAATTTAACAATTTTAAAATAATAATTTTACATGAAATTAACTTACCCTGAGTGACTTATGATAAATGATGAAATATAGTAAGGAAACTTTGACTGAACAAGTGAAGCTGAATTTTTGTAGTTGTAAAATTTGATTAGCTAGGCATGTGATATTGTTGTAACTAGATTTTACTCAAGGACATCAAAGAAGAGCCTGTGGCCCCAAACTTACCAAAAAGAAAAATAAAATAAAATAAAATAAAAGAATCATAAATGAATAAAGACAGTTAGTATTCAATCTCAAAACTTCTGCAACCACTCTACACTTAACAGTAACACACATCTCTCACTCTCTCTCTCTCATTTTGGAATATAGAGATAGAAACATAATCTTCTATGCACTTCATTTCTTTTGTTCATAATTGAGAGAGATGCAAGCTTTGTGGGTTTCTTTGAAGGATAATGTTAAATGTGGAAGCAAGCTTAGTGATGTGATAAGGCAGCAGCCACCAAAATGTGGCAAAGGAAGCAGCATCTGTGTTTCTGAGAAAGAGAAGAAAATCAATGAATACAACAATGACCATAATGACCCTCCATTGGAAACTCCACCTAGCATTGTAGTATCAAGGCCAAATAACTCTCTTGCTAGGCTTCATGGTAAATCATTTATTTTTCCCTTCAAATCTTACACTATAAACCTCAGCATTTTAATATATAGACCTGATTCAAGTTTGCTGAATCTTTAAAATGGGATTGGTTTGTGTTTTCATTTTCAGTATTTTTTGTTTTGTAAATTTAGCTCAGTCAGTTGGTGTAACTAGTGTTGCTAGTTTTCCCTTCCCCAATGTCCCCAGTTCGATTCCTATGTAAGACACCAAAAAAAGAAAAATTACGTTTGATTTGTGTTTTTATTTTTTGTTTTTATTTTCAGTATTTTCTGTTTTTTGGATTTTGTAAAGGAAAAAGAGAATTCAGCAGAAAACAAGATTTTATTGTTTTATTTTTTTCCTTAGCAAAATTCATAAAACAGATAACACTATAAATGAAAACAGAAAATAAAAGCGCAAACCAAATGCACCATAAAATCCTGTTTTGTGTTGTGTGAATTGTGTGTGTTAAGTACTAATTGGATACTTGTGATTATGGAAACTTTGATAGAGCTTAGTGTTGGAGATCCTTCAAGGAAGATTGTTGAGATGATCTTTCAGAAAGCTTGGATGAACACATCAAAGCCACTGAGGAAGATTAAGACAGTTCTAAGAGTTAGCTACTCAGAACAAGTTCTAGAAAGGTTTGAGAAGTACAGAGAGAAGGTGAAGAACAACGCCGACGAGCGGCGCCATCCGAGGAGCACGGTGGATGGCAATGAACTGCTGAGATTCTATGCCACCACAGTGAGGTGTTTTCAAGGGAAACCTGTGAAGAGAGTTCATGATTTGTGTAAAGATCATTCATGTTGTCTTTGCCAGACAATTCAATTCAATTTCAACACAGAACATGCCAAGATTCAGTTGAATGATGCCACTACAAGAGTGAGGATTGTGAAAAGAGCTGCAATTGTTTGCAGGATAATTGCTGGAACTTCAATGAATGAAGTTGATGGTGAATATGAAGGGCCTGTCTCATCAAATGGTTTGGGAGAAATTCAATTTAGCTTAGAAAAATTTGTAGTGAAGAACCCTAGTTCTATTCTTCCTTGCTTTGTAATAATCTTTAGCTAACATTCATACATGTTCTGTAACCTGTAGTAATAAAATTGTCACCATTCTTTGTAGGGTAAATTAGTAAATTACATTGATTCTGAAACACTGCATACAAATATTCAGAAGAATGTGATAGGAGTTAACCACCGAAATCATCCATGAAGTTTACAAAAGCCGACGAAAATGACCTCAAATATTGTTAACGACAAAAATCCTCTAATTATTAAAAGACGTGAGAAAAGTGACACTTTTGTCAGTTTTTTAAATAATTCGAGGGTATTTTTGTCATTAACAAAATTGATGGTCATTTTTGTCTGCTTTTAAAAATTCCGGGTCGATTTCGGTGGTTAACTCAGTGTGATAGTCCTCTTTGCTCATATTGTGTTATTTAACATAAACTAACTAAAAGATGCTAATAACAAAGATGAATCTATGATTAGTTTGATCCTTGAATTTTCATCTCCAAGCACAAGAGAGAACAAGAGATTGATTTTTCCAACCAAGAAGTAATGAACCATCTCTCTCTTCTAGAGTGTATTGTCCAGGGTAGCTTTCTTGAAGCTGCCTTATCAAAGAAGTAACATAAGAGCTCAAAGGATATGGAGAGAATCCGGCCCTTCCGAACCGCGACCGCCACTTCTTCAGAGCCTCGTGGCGTTCGACTCTTTCTGCGCCTTCACATGCTATCAGATTAACAACTTCTCTAGCAAGGCAGTGCTGTTCTACATTGATCCTCTCTTTGTGATCCCTTGGAAGAGCTGCATCGATCGATTCGAAAACAGCCAAGTAGTAGTTCATTGTTTCAACAAAACGTGGGAAGAAAGGAAGGTTACTTGTGTTAGAATCTTGCTCAACCAAGGTAACCACCTTAGGTGACAAGAACTTGGCCAGTCTTAACAACCGGTCGCGATGATTCATCCGAATGTCCACGCTTTCGTCCGGTAAATGGTGAAGCATCATGGCGAAATTCACAGCAATGGCCTCACCAGGCCTAATGTCAAGATCATCAAGCTTCACCTCAGAAGGGGAAACACCAACAGCATGGAATTCAAATTGAACATTACAAGAATCTGCAATTCTTGATAACCTTTCTCCAACTATGTTAAGTCCTCCTCCTCTGGCAAAAGCAGAAGTAGAGTCATCAAAACCTGTTATTCTGATCTTTGGTGCTCCATTAGGCCTTCCAGCAAGTGCTTTTATGAGGCTTATCCACTGAATTCCTTGGTTAATCTGAAAATCAATTATGTGAACTTCATTTTCACCCTTCATCGCTTCAGCTATCGATCCGTTCGCAGAAAGATACCCGAATTTGAGGTAGGGAGAGATCTCATAAAGCATGTGCATATAAGAAAGGAGTTCATTGCCAGTAGGTTCCTTGCATCTCAAGGCTTTGTAGATTGTGCTTCCTGAAGAGGCTAGCCTTGCAACAAGTGCCTCCAACATGTATGCTCCTAATCTTTGGACCGGATTCCCCGAAATCGACACCATTTTTTGCAGCTCAGACATCAGCCATTCAGTTGTCTCCATGTCATTCTCTGACATTGCTTTTGCACAAGCACAAAGCATCTCTTTCAAATCGCCTCGCGATATCACCTCCATCATTTTCCTCCACCTCTCTTCCTCCAACAAGAATGAGTCATCATATTCTTGTGGAATCATAGCAGCACCATATGTGTTTAGAATATCTGCATCAGATCCTAGCATAACACTTTCCAATTCCCTTATCTTGTTGCTCAAGTCATCTTGGTCATGTGTCAAGCAAGATTCATTGTCATGTGAACCATTCACAGTCGTTTCGACTCGAAGTTGCTTCAACATTGGACTATTCTCAGGTGAGAAACTAAGAGAAGATGGAGAATTTTGGTTAGGGAAACTGTTGGTAATGGTAGAAGAAGAATCCAGGGTGCAATATTGATCTGAATTATGAAGTAAAGAAGGGTAATTTTTAAGGCTCTCACTTGGAAGAAAGCAACAAGAGTAGGACATGTTATTATGATTCTGAGATGTTTGCATTCAGAAGTAACAATCACTCAAAAGTTTCAATAATTTCTAGGTTCTGTTATTCTCTTTGAATGTTGTTCACATTTTAACTCAGGCTCTTCTGGTCAAAGAGAAGTGTACTCAAAATTTGAGAAATTCTGCAGAAAAAGATGACAAAAAAAAATGCAGTATCTCAGTATCTATGAAACCAAATAATGCATTAAACATTTTCCTAAGAAAGAATTACCATACTTATGGTTTCAAAAATATGTTATTAAACTCTGAACTCAATTTAATGCATCAGTTTATCTGATAATTCTAACTGTAAAACATATTTTGATTCACCTGCTGCTACTTAAAGCAAAGGTCTATTTTTTTTCTTTTTTCTTTTCTTTTTCTCCCTTTATACTTATGATATAATATTAAATTTAAAAGGAAAAAAAAAGAAGTGAAATGATTGAGTAGTTCAGAAAATGCCTTCCACATGCTATTAAAAGTTGAAATTCCTTAAAGAGATATACAAAGATCAAAGAAGGTAAGAATATGATCATGAGTAATAAATCTTTTGCTTGAACCCAATGATATTCTTAACTGCTATTCAATGATTCAAAGCTCAAACTTAGAATTTTTGACTCATTCTACTAAAAAGAACCATTAAGCTTTAAAAACCAGAAAAACAAAGGGGTGAAAAATTTCATTAATCAGCAACAAGAACAAGAACACAAGAGTTAAGACTTGAAACAATTTCAGAGAAACTCACCAGAGATTTAGAGGGAAAGTGTTTGATGAACTTTGAACTTTGATGAACTCAGTTTTTTGCAGCCAGAACAAATAATGAATACTTAATCTTCAATGTTATATAGCATTAGCATATATATGAATCTTTTTTCTTCTTCTTCTTTTTTTGGGTCAAGGTGGTTGTTAAGAATTTGGTCTCATTCCTCTCAAATAAATGCAAATATCTATTGATATTTTATAGAGACGTGTAGCTAAGAAATGAAGATTTCTTGTCCTTTTCTATAATTTTATAATCTTTAATTAATTAAGCTTACTAAACTAAACGCATTTAATCATGTTTATAATATGTTGCATAAAATTATTATTTCCTATTTGTCTTGCATTAAACAAGGAAAAAAAATAAAGATAGTAGTAAAGTTGTTGTCTTCAATTATTATTAAAATATAAATAGAGATGTACCTGCATAAAATATAATCATTTATTTAATCAAGAAATATAATTTTTTAAATCGTGATCAAATATTCAAATTATTAAAGAAGTTTGCAGTAATTTATTAATTAGCGATAGAATTTTAAATAAAACATAAATTTACCATAAATTAGTTTTCGAAATTCGGAGATAAGCAAAATTATTTACTTTCTTTGTTTTGGGAAAGAAGAGAAAGAGTGAAACCAACAAAAGAAAAAGGTATGCTAGACAATATTGTCGTAGCCTTTTACAAACGTGTGGACTCATATCATAGGTTATTACTGCCCAACACGGTTTCTTTGACTTCACACTTGTGTGTTACTAAGTATTAACTATACTCTCATTAAAGGGCAAATCACTGAAATAAAATAAATGGAAGGGAAAATGTTTGTATTGTCCTAAAAGGAAAACGATGATCGAAATGTCCTGAATCAAATCCTATATAATACGT
>JASCZI010091519.1:1653-15256 GCA_036250425.1 Stylosanthes scabra | reverse complement strand
TTGATTCAGACTTTGCAGGAGATCTTGATAAACGAAAATCTACTACAGGCTATGTGTTCACACTTGCAGGAGGAGCTGTGAGCTGGCTATCTAAGTTACAGACTATTGTAGCTCTATCTACTACAGAAGCTGAATATATGGCTGCTACACAAGCATGCAAGGAAGCTATTTGGATTCAAAGGTTAATGGAGAAACTCGAGCACAAACAGCAGAAGATTCTTGTGTATTGTGACAGTCAGAGCGCCTTGCACATTGCAAGGAATCCTTCCTTTCATTCAAGAACAAAACACATTGGAGTACAATATCATTTTGTTCGGGAAGTAGCAGAGAATAGGAGTGTTGATATGCAGAAGATTCACACTAAAGATAACCTAGCAGATGCCATGACAAAACCAATCAACACGGAAAAGTTTGAATGGTGTAGATCCTCATATGGCTTATTGAATACATGAGCAGCATGAATTTTGAAAATTAAAAAAAAAATTAGCTTTAAGTGGGAGATTGTAAAAATAATAAAGCTAATTTTGTAGTTAGAAAGCTAATACTATTTTTACGGTAAACAAATGGATGGAGAGAAGCTCCTAATTAATAGGAATCATTAATTGTTTAGTATGGAAGAGAGAAACAAGGTGGTTGCTATATGTTTCGTGATTTATGTACGAGAAGCTTATCTATAAATTAAGCTTTCTTTTGTTTCTTCATCAAGCCATCCAGAGAGAAAAATATAAGTTTCTTTGAGTAGTTTTCTCCTATATATTTAGAGAGATGTGTATTTTTCTTTTGTCAAGAGAGAGTGATATTGTAATCTCCTTGTAATAGAGAGAAGTTGTAAATATTCTCAAAGAAAGTCATTCAGTTGTTCACATATAATAGACAAATTATTAATTTTTCATCTCTATAATTTGCTGTTTCATTTGTCTGATACCTAACAAATATGAATACCTTTATACACATCTACTGTTTAGTTTGCCAAAATACTAAATTTTCTAACATTAAATTTATTACTTTGGCTAATAATTAATCAACAATTTAAGAAATTGTTGACTAAAAATATCATACCATAATGATTAGCTAAAAATATTAAGTTTTAAATAAAAAATTAAAAATACTCCTCCTTGAACCTTTTTTCCTTCTAAAATAATATTGTCATACTGGATATAAAAATACGTATGAAGAAAAATATTATTTTAACAACTAAAAATAATTTAAAAATTCATAACGTGAATCATTATTCAATTTATAGTTATACAAAAAAAATTCAAAATTCAAAAGAATAATTTAAATATATCGCTTCTATTATTAGCTAACAAATTAATTTTATTTATTAAAATAATATTTCTTTTACAAAAATACACAAACTCTAAAATCTTAAAGTTAAAAATTAAAAGGTTTAAATAAACTTTTAGTATTTATAAAATATTTCTTTGGTTTTACTTTCTATTTTCTTTCTTCATCTTCTTTTTTTCTAAAAAAAAAATAATTTAATAAAATTTAAAATATTTTTTTAAACTTCTAGTTCATATCGTTTGTCGTGCCAACTTATTCTTTATATTAAAAAAGACATAAATTAATTTAAATATGAATCTCAAATGTGTGATAAACTCTAATATAGATATATAAACATATTTATCCAATGATGGAACAATAAAAATGCTACTCTGACACAAAAGTGAAGGAATCATGCAACACATTTCCAGCGTGTTGACCCCATACAACACATTTCTAGCGAGTTGATCCAGCTTGCTCCATGCATGCCGATAGCTCCTATATGGGAAACTCCTGCTAATTCAATGCAAGCTTGCTCCTCCCTCTATATAAGGATGGTGATGTTCAAAGGTAAGTATGTTGAGTGATAGTGAGGGTTGTGTTTTTTTTTCATCAACTTGAGTGACAGTGAGGTTATATATATATATAAGAATAAGTAGTGTTAATATGGTGCGTAATTATACAATTCCGGAGCAACATATAGCTCATTATTTATAAGATCCGCATCATGTAAGTGTTTTTTATTTCAGTATTTAGTGTTTTTTTGGAATGTTATTATGCTAAAAATTTATTTTAAATAGATTACTATGTTGATTATTTAATTTATTAGTTATTATGTAAGTGCGTTATTTACAAGATCCGCATTATGTAAGTGTTTTTTATTTCAGTATTTAGTGTTTTTTTGGAATGTTATTTTGCTAAAATTTATTTTAAATAGATTACTATATTGATTATTTAAGTTCTTAGTTATTATGTAAGTGCGTTTATTTCAATTTTTTAGTGTTTTCTTAGTAGTTATTTTGTAATGATTAATATAATTTTGTATAAAATAATGTTATTTTAATTCGTATTTACATTTTAAAATTATGGGAAATAACTTTTTTTATCTAAACAGGCAAGCAAATCATTGGTGCCCCGAAAACTTAATCTACTGGAGATATTTAATGCGGTTGCAAATGATGAACTGCATTTTACCGGATTCGATGTCATCACAAGAGTTGGCGAAGTCAGAGGACAGCGTGGTTTGTTGTCAGCTTTAGTGGAAATGTGGAGACCAGAAAGTCACACATTCCATTTTCCTGTAGGCGAGTGCACAGTGACTCTTGAGGATGTACTGTATATTTATGGCCTTCCTATTAACGGCCAACTAGTGACGGGCATGACAGATAGCAGCGAATCGCTATTGGACGATCAATGTATGGCATGTTTTGGTTGCAAGCCCGAAAATCATGATCGATCTAAGTCGTACATAAAATTAGCATGGGTGCGAGAAACCAGAGACAAGATGCGGTTGCACACCCAAGAAGATGTGCGAACACATATTTTTTGCTTGCTTGGGAGTTTGATATTTCCGTGACAAGTCTACGGCCTATGTTTATGGGAAGTTTGTACAGCTGCTCCAGGACTTCGATAGTATTCGTGGCTACAGTTGGGGTTCTGCCAGCCTAGCATATCTATACTGGGCATTGTGTCGTGCATCGAGGTACGATTGTAAAGAGATGGACGGTCCCCAAACACTACTGATTACTTGGGCATGGGAACGCATGCCCTAGATTGCTCCTATTCCGCGACACGAGCTTGGCCCCCCTCAAGTACCATTAGCCAATAGGTAGAATCGCTGGCCCAGGCGCCACGGCTATAGGTTGAAGCCGTGCAAGATTTCAAGGTTGAAATTGATGCTATAACGTCGCCGTATGGGGTAAAGTATTCTAGTTTTGAATTTTTTTCGCTAACTTATCATGCTAATTCATTCTTGAAAAAATGATATTGCAGTTCCTATGGCGGCCATATAGGGGCATGGTTTTGCATGACGGTT
The DNA here is from genome assembly GCA_036250425.1 of Stylosanthes scabra. Classification (NCBI taxonomy): domain Eukaryota; kingdom Viridiplantae; phylum Streptophyta; class Magnoliopsida; order Fabales; family Fabaceae; genus Stylosanthes; species Stylosanthes scabra. The sequence goes on along the minus strand of JASCZI010091519.1, from coordinate 11,955 downwards.
TACATGAAGACCTGCCCATTTCCAAGTATTGTGGTCCATTACTGTCCTTCGAGTGTATTGAGTGGCATAGCGCAGACCGAGTGATGCGCCAGTTTGGATATAACCAAACTCGACCGGCGGGCCCAGAAGACCTTGGGGAAGATCACTGCATAGTTCTTCGCGGGACCCAACATCACGATTGGAGTGATCTATTCAACAAATGGGTAGATAAGTGGCAGGACCGCAAGCAGACTTGCTTGAGGGGCCATCCGATTAATTCATTTGCAAATCATGATCGTTACATGGAGTGTTAGAGAAAGAGGTCTGGTCAAGGGCCAACCGGTTAATTCAAACTCTTTAACTTTCAAACTGGTGAACTATAATGACTCAGCCACTCATATTTATAGGGATATGGTGCCTCAAAAACGTTGGATGCATGTTGGGTCTTCATCAACACATTGGAAGCATTCTGGGCCTCCTTCAACACGTCGGAAACGTGTTGGACCTTCTTCAACACGCTGGAAGCGTGTTGGGCTGCTTTCACCTGCCGTTCCACCTACCCGGTAAATACACCACCGTGTCCATTTTAACGAAAAACTGACCTTTAACATCCATATTTAATTAATTCAGCCCAGATCTTGGAGTGGGTTCCCCAACACGGTCTGCGTGTACTTCCTTCACTGAATTGGAGAACTCATCCCATCTTATTGTCCCATTCTTATACAGGTCTATCAGACCAATCAGGGTTTGTTTATCTAAAAGAATTGTTTTCTTGTACCCCAAATACCTAAAATAATTAGTATAATAGGTTATGAAAAATACACCATAATATTAGTATATTTAGTAAAACTTAGATATTCAAATATAACAAAGTAAAATAATATATTTATTAAATGCCTTCGTTAGTCTAATTAAAATTAACTTTTTTCAATCAGTCTAATTAAAATCAACTTTTTTCAATCTGATTCTCATATTATTGATAGTTTATTATATAGGCCCAAAACTACAGTTTATTAGCTAAATCATGTAAAATTAATTGAATTTTACTATTATCACTATTATCTTTATCGCGTCTATAAAAATATTTAAAATTTTTATTTATATTTATGAAGGATAATGTTATGGTGAAGAGTGAATTTTTCTATGATATCTACGCAATCAAGAATTCATTTAGCTTCATACCTAAGATAATATAGAATATTTATCCTTTTTATTTAAATTTCTTGATCATTCGTTATTGATGATTAATTATCATGGTTAGTGCAGGATAAATAAATTGCACCTTCTGTGTCCTTAAACCAGTTGAGCCATGTTGCCTCTGTATGATGGAACAAATATATCACTTTCTATTGACACATGGTAATCCAATGCAGCCATTCGGTTTGAATGGTTCCGAAAAGGATCAAGATCTGAGGCTACCAATAATGTTTCATTCCTTACCTGTTATTAAGTAACCAGTCAATTTGATTATATAAACCATTTTCTCTATGAATAATTTTTCCCTAATCAAAATAAATTATAATTCAATATCCAATTATGAAAAAAACTGAGATAGATAATATTTTGGATATTTGATAAACCCTATTTTGATGGTTTATCTTGTACTTAAATTAGAGGTTTCATCAATATAAACTCACACAAATAGTTAGTGAATGAGCATCTTTGTAAATTCATCCTTAATTGTGCCTTAAATGAGAAAATGCATGTTTTTAAGCTTTAAATTGAAAATTTAATTCTACTTCCATTCCATTCGATGCCTTGATATGTTTGTTAAGTGTTTGAAGCTTTAGGAAGCAAGGATGGCTTGGAAGGAGTGAAAAAACGTGCAAAAGCAAAGATCTCACAAAGAAGCGAAAATGAGAAGATGGAAAAAGGAGTTATAGTTATCGGATTGGAGCAAACTTGGACTCTTTGGAAAGATGAATTCGATATCTATAACTTTTATGTTGAAGACTTTTTCAAGTTCTATATGATGCGAAATTCGCGTCCAAAGATTGATGCGCTGAGAGTTATTGATGCTGCCAATCTTGACCTCTTCTTACTAATTGGGTCATAAATTGAGCTAATGAGGTCCAAATGACACGGTTCCAATGCCACTTGAAAGCGAACATCCATAGCTTCAAAATGGTATACATATGTCCATATGAAGATTTGCTGCCTCTGCTCGTTGTGTACACAACTTGCGTTGTGCAAGTTGTGTGCAAACCTCCGATTTTCATTCTCGGGAAGTTGTGTGGGCAATTATAGTTCTGTACACAATTCTCCTTGCACATGCCTCATTAAAAAGTCACATGACACACTTAAGAAGGAGCCCATTTTGGTCAATTCCTATACCATTTTGGAGCATTTGGAGGCCCAATTAAGAGGGAAACAAGGGGAATCACTCATATGACACTCAAGGGGATCAAACCAAGTTTTTATCTAGTTTTTTATTAGGTTCTAATTTTCATATTTTAGAGAGAAACTCCAACTTCTCTCTAGGACTTTTAGTTCAATCTTAATTCTCACTTCCAATTGTTATTAGGATCCATACTTGTTCTATTTTACTTGTTGATTTCCCTTCATAATTACTCTAGTTATTTCTATTATTCTTGTTCTTAAACTAGTTATTGTTACTTGTGAATTTTACTTGATTAATGAATGTTTGAGGTATTTTCATGAATTGATTGTGTTTGTTATTATCATTCTTACATTTACTATCAATCTATAGTAGTGGGTAGTTGTTGATTGTTGATTTTCTCTTAATTCATGATGTTTATTTTCTATGCACACCAAGTGTTTGAGAAAATGTTTTGTTTAGATAAGGAGTAAATTTTCATTCCTTGGTTATGGGTTGACTACATGGATGCATTTGAGTCACCTTAGCCTTCTTTGTATGATAATTGAGAGTGGTTTGTATTGATTTAGATGCCATTAACGCTAGTTTATCATTAATTTTATAATGATTGAGACTTATGAGCCAAGATGGATTATTTTTGTGTTCATTAATGCTAATCTAGTGTCTTAATGAGTAAACTAGGACTTATGGCTATGAATCAACCAAATTGACTCTTCTCATCAAAGTGACAAGATTGGTGAGAAGTTCACTCTAGGATATTATTTATGTTTAGAGGTGACAAGGATAATGTATTCCATAAAACCCATGACCAAAGTACTTTAATTGCACTTGAATTAGCTTATTGATTGCTTGCTTATCTCTACTTTCATTTCTTACTTAGTTTACTTCTAGAATTTTAGTTATTCTATATCTTACTTGTTTATGAATTGTTGCATTTAATTTCCTTGCATGATTTACACTTTTGCTATGGTAGTTGCTAGTTGAAAACTCTCAAACCCCCGTACTTTCCTAACTAGTTTTAGTCTTCTGTATTGATCATAAGTCCAAGGGAGAACGACCCGAGACGAAATACTCTCGATTTTATTGATTTTTATTGTGACATCTTTTCTAGATTTGTTCACTCTTCGACTATCGGTTGAGCTATATTTACAACGCTATCATGATTTGATTTCTAAGAAAGAAATTATCAACCGATCTTGGAGAGCGCATCAATATTCCACTTCATATTGAGTAACCTTACTCTAGGGTGGGTAACGTTACCCACAGTACAAAATAGCTCAAATACGTTTTATTCTTCAAGGAAATTATTCTAAACTTGTTATAATCATCTTCTAAAACTTTGTAGCTTTAAAAATAAGCTTCTAAACGTTTTTGGCTAGTATATATAATATGGTTTTGTTATAAAACAAAATATTTCGAAAACACTTTGTAAAACGTTTCTTAAAACATTTTCTAAGTGCGTGTGTGAGAGAGATAATAAATTTTGGTTCTTAACAAGAAGTTTACCTAAGTCCTAAGATACTAAACCGTCTTCAAAGCTTGCAGACTCGTTTTCTTGTCTTGTTGCTTGCTTTCAACTCTTATCCTCAACTTTAATCGTTGTCATTCATCAAAACCTAATCAAATAAACTTATGCATATTGTAACATGGTTAACAATTGATGCTCTAAAATGCAGGGGAAAGAATGACAGGCGGTGGACTATCTTCTGTGACTTGTATTTGAAATTTGAAATAATATTTACTTTTTATGTTTCTTTGATATATCTAAAAGTCTATTCAAAATCTCGCGCCACACACACGGAAATAAAGACTCCAGTGTTTACCTCATAAGACGGGTGCAACATGCTTACAACATCACTAAATATGCAACACGTTTCACACGCTAAGCACTTAGTGCATCAATCAATTAATCAATCCCCTATATTAAAAGCAAACAGTAATAAGACAGTAGTAGCAGCAAGTATTCGACAAGTGGAGCAGCTAGCTATAGGACAAGTGTTTAGTTAAGTTAAATTATCATTTACACCCTTAAAAAATTCCCACAATTATATTATGACAAGAGGATAAAATTGTCATTATACTCTATCTGTCTATCTATTTATCTTATGTTGCTTATATTCTCTCATCTCAAAAATCAAACACAACTAGACACCAGAAAAAAAATCAAACAAACACTACACATACACCTATTTACCCAACCAAGTTACAACCAAGCGATTATATATCACTCTCACTCCGCACGTGGAAAACACGCAAAAAACCTCCAAATTCGAAAAGACGCGCCACGCAAACTGATGCGGAAAAAGAAACGTCTCGGCTACTTCTATTTTCCTTTCCCATTTACCATTCATTTCAATCATTCACTATTCACATTTGAAAAAAAACAACGTTACTGTTCAAACACATCCAGAAGAAAGAACAAACGAATACGAACCGATTTAGAAGAGCATTCTCACAAGAACGAAGCGAGTTCTGCTATAATAACTCGGATTCGAAGCGGAATCGTAAGCGAATCAAAAGCATCCTGACGGAAAACATCAAAACTCAGAACATGTTAGGTTTCATCCTTTGCTTTCCGTTTTTATAAAGGGTTTTATCGCAATCTGATATATGGTTGGGTTTCATTGTTTCCGCTGTACTTTATATTGAGTCTAACTGATATATACTTCGTGAATCCGCTTCGCATTAGGGTTTACATTTGATTCGTGTTAGGGTTTTTTAATGCTTTTAAAAAAATAACTTTTTTTGTCAAAATCGCATCTTTTTGTAAATATCGCATCTTTTGTTTGTTTTTCACAGTCGATTCGTTGTTACGTTGAGTCCTTTTTATTTTTCGGTGTTTCGATTGCATTTCATATCCGTTTCGTTTTGGGTTATAAATTCGCTGCGACTATTGTTGTTCATTGATTCTGCATGACTTGATATGTTGATACTTCATTTGTTGCTGATTGTTTCAAATCAGTTTTCTTTTTGGTTTTAAATATGTTTCGCTGAATTCATTGATTGCTTCTGTTTGCGATGAATAGATGATTGTTTCATATCCGTTTCAGTTTGATTTTTAAATCCGCTTTGGCTATTTTCTTCATGTTTCAGCGAAGATGGTTAACGGTAAAGGCAATGCTACAAAACATACCAAGCCAAAAAAAGATGTACGGATCTCTAATTTGGTTTTTAAATGCAACTTCTTTATTTTTTTATTTTTTTGGATCTAAAATTCGGTTACTCAATATGTGCTTGCAGCAAGGTCATGATTTTAGATGCGTACCTAAATCCGTTGCTGTTATATTCCAAAACTGCCTGAACAAGGATCCTCAGAAAAGGGCCCTGGTAGACGAACTTGGATTCTGGGTGTTCTCAAATCTCCCCAACTACTACCTGAAGCAGAAAGTGCTGAAGCAGATTTATAACCGCTTCGACACCTATGATAACACCATCCACGCCGTAGCAGGGGAGGTTGAGATCACAACCGAAAAGATAGGGAAAGCCCTTGGCCTTAACCACACAGGTATAGCCTATTCATCACACGTTTAAAATCCGGTTCGAAATTTTTTAACATTCCGCTTAATCTTGTGAATTATGAATCCGTTTTTTTTTATACTAAAATTCGCTTCTTTTTTTTTTTTTTAGGCTCAACTTATGATGACAAGATTACACCAAAGGAGCTGAGTGGGGAGGATTACGATGCTTACAAGTTCTTCCAGGGAAAAACACAAGCTGTCTTGTCAAGCCTTATATTCAACACCAAGGTTGACACGGAAGAAAACAAGATCTTGTTCAAGAGAGCTTTTCTGCTATACATCCAAAAATGCTTCCTCCTTCCCACCTCGGCTCCAAATGTTACACCAAGAGCGTTCCCTACCTTATTCGATCTGGAGAACACAAGAAACAAAAACTGGGCCCTCCATGTGCATAACTTCCTCCTCGAGGAGATAGAGAAAGCCAAGAAAAATAATGCCAAGTCTGTTAGTGGATGCTGCTATGCGTTGATGGTCATCTACTTTCATGAGACCCATTTCGGGAAGAATAGCCGAGATGCGGCGGCGCAACCTCTGTGGATTCAATACTGGACAGGGGAAACGCTATGGAAGAGAATGGAGCAGGAGAAAACTATGGCAGCAGTAAGTTAAAAATTGACTCGTGAATTCTTATAAATCCGGTTCATGTTATTTGAATAACCACATTACTTGTGTTCTATTTCAGGGTCTAATAAAAACAGCAAAGATGCACGTCGAAAGACAAGGAAAGTCCAAGAAGAAGGCCAAGAAAACATCTTCCTCCTCATCTGAATCAGAATACATCGAGTCCAGCCATGACTCTGAATCCGGTTCGGATGAGACCTTTTCTCTACCTGGATCTGATCTCTGATTCAGAGCAAACAATGTATGATAGCATGGTTCGGGTTGAGAGAAGAACCAGAAGCATAAAGGAATCTGTTTCTGAGTAAGTAAAAATTCGCTTCGTTTTTGGAGAAAATATCTGCTGCATGTTTTGCTAATTAAATCTGTTTCGTTTTAACAGGATGCAGGATGGCCACACGCTTGCTCATGCAGTGTCGTCCATCAGGAAGAGGAAGAATCTTCAGAGGGAAGAAAGAAGACAGAAGAGAACAAAGCAGCAGGATGAACAACACCAACCACCACCCTAGCAACCTCCGGAAGAAGAGGACCCATCACACCAACACCAAAAACAACCACCCCAACAACCTCCGGAAGAAGAGGAACCACCACACCAACAACACCACAAACAACCACCCCAGCAACTTTCGAAAGAAGAGGAACCACAACATGAACAACCACCACCAAAACAACCACATCAGCCATCTCAACAACAACAACCACACCAAGAATACATTGATATCTCGTCATGCTCTGATGGTGAGCCTGAACCAACACCAATCACGGTGTTGGTTCCTAAAGCTGAAATGAATATTGTGCCTACCACGGAGAACATGATCGATGAGGGTGCACCATCTTAATCCGTCCTTGAAGTGGTGTAAGTATTTAAATCCGCTTAGGTTTATTTTATATGAAAATCTGCTTTATATGAAAATCTATTTTGGTTTCTCTTAACATCCTCTTCACCTTTATGTGAAAATCCGCTTCGTTTTTTCCTTCAAATGTTCCACTCACCCTAAACTAAAAATCCGTTTTTGAATTTGTTAACAGGCCCATATAACCCACTCAAGAGGTGATTGACATCTCATCCAGCTCCGAGGATGAGCATGAGCCACAACCAAATCCCATCAAAGTCGTTTTTCCAAAGATCGAGGAAGATCTTGTAACCTCACCAAGATCCAGGCTAATTACAGAGGTCCTTATGAGCATGGGTCAGGATAAGGGTGAAGAATCTAAACCGGATTCCCCACCTGATCCCTCCATTCCATCCTTCAGCTTGAACTTGGACTGGTCCACACCCCTTGGTACAAAGGAACAAGCCCCTACAACACTCGAAGAGGAATTTCCACTAACTGCTTGAACAATGCAAGTTATTGAGGGCATGGATGAGCATGTTAGTGGAGATCGACCTCCAGTAGAAACCCCCAAACCCACTCAAGTTATTAAGGATGATTTGGAGGAAAGGGTGGCCATTTGGGCTACGGTGCCAAAGGGGAATAACGACTTTGAAACGATTTTCAAGCTCAGGGGGCACCGGATTCTGGAAGCATTGAGATATCAATTTACTTCAATAGCACCAAAGTCATACATTGACATACAAGTAAGTTGATCCCCATCCCTAATGCATTTATCTCCTTATGACTATTATATTCAAACATTTATATGAACTTTTCTTTCTTTCTTGTATTTCTGAAGGTTGTCACCCTCATGTGCCACGTTCTAAACGCGGATGAGGACAAGCGGTTTGAGAAGCTCATCTATTGCGTCCCCCACAGAGATTTTGGTAAGAATCCGGTTCTGAATGTCACTTGTAAATAAAAATTGTCTTCGGTTTCCATACTAAATCCGCTACGGTTTTTTTTCCTTTCAGCAAAGGATGTTTGCCACTCACAACCACAATTGGATGGACAAGAAGAAAAGGAGGCCACACGAAATCAGCTCCCTGATGAATCATACTGAGTTTCTAGCTTACCTTGACAGAGAAAAACTCAACTCACATAGATTTGTAAGTACACAGTATCCTCGTTTAAACTAGATCTCCTTGTTTCCACATAATAATTAATTAAACTTGTTCATCACATGCAGCTCTTTGCACCCGTGCTTTATTCGGAACATTGGTGGTTGTATGTTCTAGATAAATCCAAACAACAGATGTTTGTTCTGGATTCAAAGAACATAACCTCCCCATTAAGCGAAAGGACGGACCTGAACAAACTCGCTGTGAGTTATAAATTTCGCTTCAACCTAATTCGTAAATCCGGTTCATCTTGTGGTAATCTTTGTTCGTAGTACTGACTCAATTTTATTTTTTTTTCTAGTCAAACATCTTGAATCAATTGCTGAAATGGGCTGGAGCTCCATCCATACTGAAGAAAGGCTCACTGTCATTGCTGCCAACATATATCAACATTCCTCAGCAGCCAAATGACTTTGATTGTGCTTTTTTTGTCATGAAATGGATGGAGATGATAGACCCCACCATTTTAGCAGGGTACTGTACTTACAATATTGAACAATGGACTGAAATAAGTAACCAAATCTCAAAGTTTAATTTTACTTTTTTTTTCAGTTCGACTTTATTATATACTAACAAACATCTCTGTTTTCCCTTCCAATTCTAGCCTATGCTCGAGGAATTCAGGAAGAAGATCATGGCGAAGATAATATTGAGCAAGGAAAATTCCTTGAGAGCAGAGGCAATCAAAGAAGCACATAATATGCGATTGACCAGATCTAGTGCTGCTCTTCGAAGTCCATATGTTCAAGTGGCAACTCCTGATTTACCTACCAAATAGCTTTCAATATTTACAAACACTGTAGCTTTGAATATTTACAAAGACTCTAACTTATTAATTTATTTGTTAATTTATTATAATTAAATCTGTTAATATATATAGTTAACACATCTTTGGTTACTAATATATTGTTTAAGTCTCTCGTTATAAATGCATTCGAACTCGGAAGCACATTTCGCTTGGAAAATAAAACTTAACCGAATACAAGTGAAAAGTCGAAGCGGATTTACATATAATAAGTCGTATATGATTTACACATTCAAGAATCCGAAGCGGATTCATAAACCAGACCGAATAGGATCCTCCAACTAAAAAACTTTGAATATTTACAAAAGTCGAAACGCACCTGAACAAAAATCCGAAACGGATTTCTTCTCCAAAACCGCTTCGGATTTATATTCCAAACCAAGTAAGATTATCTAACTAAATCACATGAAGTGTATCTGAAGAATATGTCTGTGTTGTTTTATTTTTCTTTGTCTTTGATGCAATTTTTTTGTCCATTACAGAGCCCAATCGTTTCTTCAGACATCCTCTTGATCTAACACGTCCTGGCGTATGCAACTCATCCATCATTCTTTCAGAACCATCTTCATGCCTTAGTATGGATTGCACATCTCTTTTTGCTTTGTATTCTTTCATATCAGCCTCAAGCTTATCATAAGCACTATGAACCGTCGCAGTCAACACTTCACACCCCGATGCAACCTCGCAATGGACTTTAGAATGAGAAATCATACCATCATAGTTCATATTCCTTGGCTCCAACGACGGCTCATCATAGCTGCTTTTTATGCTTGTGTGCCTCCTCTTTATACTTTTACTCCATTTTTCCAATATATAGCATTGTGGAATACTGCCCACCCTCTCATAGCTCAGCACCATCAAAGAATGTCGACATACTATACCTCTAGATTGAAATAGTAAACACTCGCATTTCGCCTCAAGTGATGTCGAGTCGTATGTAACCTTAAAGATATTGCTCATGTTGCTTGAAATCTTTTCTAACACCTCGTACTCAACAAAACCTGGAACACGTTGTTTGCATGTTGCCACGCAATTAGCCTTTTCTCAT